>VZRZ01006277.1:1287-12032 GCA_013398175.1 Climacteris rufus | reverse complement strand
GGCCGGCTGGGCCGTGCGGCGCTCGGGGAGGGCTGAGCCCGCGGCCCCTTCTCTCTGCAGGGACGCTCGATCGACAGCAGCTCCCGAAGGTTTGTCCGCGGCAGCGGGCGCCAGCCGGGACCCCCGAGCGATCCGGGGCTGCCCTGGCTGCGGGTGCCCGAGGAGGAGGCGGTTCGGGCCGGGGGGATCCCGCTGCGGGGATGGGAGCGCTGGTCTGAGCTCTGCGGGGGACCCCAGGGTGCGGAGCCGAGACCCGCATCCCCCAGCTGAGGGAGGAAGAGGAGTAAACCAGAGCTGATCCGGGTCCGTCCCACGGGACTCCTGGCAGGGTAATGATTTCGTGTTCCTCTTGTTTATTCCCTCGGTGAAGCAAGTTTTGTAGGAGCAGGAAGGGAAGCGGCAGAGCTGGCTGGGAGGTGGTGGGTACTTTGTGCATCCCACAAAGGCAGCACTGCTCGGGCCTCCAGTGCCAACGCCGTGGCTTTGTGCCTGAGCTGGAGCCGCCCGCACCCACCGTGGTCCTGCACAGATCCTCTCCCCTTGTTGTGTGTCAGAGCTGGACCGGCCGCAGCCACGTTGTCCACACACATTGGAATTGTGTGTGGTTTTTGTTTGTGCCTCATGGTTCTCATTTGGAGCGCTGTGGCGGGTTTGGCCCTGTAAATGCTACACCGTGTGTGGCTGGAAGGGGGCAATTCCTGGGGTTTGAGATAACTGCATGTGATCCAGAGAGAAATTACTAAGATTAAATTTAAAATTAGGTTTCTCTGTGTCAGCTGTTTTCCCTGGGAAGGTGTTCTGGAATCGCACCTTACTGCTGGAAAGAAAACCTTTTCCTTATTTCCAGCCTAACCATGCTAATGTTCCCCTTACCCACGTCTGTCAGAACAGAGCGTCAGTGGGTTCTTTTTGCCTCGCTTGCGTCATCTTCCTGAGAATTAAAAAACTAAACCAGGCTTTAAATGAAAACCAGAATGTGACTGACTGGGCCTGCACTGGGCGTTTGAGGTGTGGGTGTTCACAGGGGTCATTAGTAGAGGTGTGCTGGCACATCTTGTACCGGCGGAGAGTGGGTTGTTCAGGTCTGATGTGCTCGGCTGTCACTGGGAGTTTGGGGAGCCTTGTGGTGCAGCAGGGAGAACCAGGAGCCAGTTCCTGTGGGCTTTCCAGGCTGGCTCTGGGCAGGTCCTGGCAGCTTGGGGTGGCTCAGGGCCCCAGGACACGGATTTTAGGAGCCCCAAGCGCTCAGGGGCCTGGGGTCGTGTTGCTGTGCACGTGCAGGAACTGGGCTCTCTCAGGATCCTTTGTGCTCCTTCCTGATCAGCTGCAGTGCACAATGCCCTAGCTCTCCGGCCCTCACAGCTGTCCCGGGTTTATTTTTCTCTCCTGGTTGTAGCTCGGTGCCTGGGAGGGGCGAGGATGGCTCAGGAGACAAACCAGACGCAGGTGCCTCTGCTGTGTACCACGGGCTGCGGCTTCTATGGCAGCCCCCGCACCAACGGCATGTGCTCCGTGTGCTACAAGGAGTTCCTGCAGAGACAGCAGAGCAGCGACCGGATAAGCCCTCCAGGTAGAGGATTGTTCTTCTGGAAATCTGTCTTCAAATGGGTGTCTGGATGCAAACTGTGTTCAGCAACTGGGACAGAGCATGGCACTGGTACCTGGCCACCAGCAGATTTACCCCCTCCTAGAAAAATCATTTTTCCCTTCCCTAAATCAAGGACCTGAGCCTTTGAGCACTTGTGTTGCCTGTCAGGGGTCAGTTGTTTTCTTGCCAGGCACACCAGTTTGTGAAACCCCATCCCAGTCAGCACCTTCCGGTAAACTGTAAAACTTGTGCTGATCGTGATCCCAGTTTCTGTTTCCTGCTCCCTGAGTTACATGCTGACTGCTGGGAACCACAACACAGCCCCACAATTAAGTTTTATTTGGCCTATTTGTATAATTTTCTTACGTTAACAGCATTGACAACCAAAAGCCATGACCTAGAAGGTTTATTTCCTGCAGTTATCTGGGAGCTGGGAGCATGGGAGGGATGCTCTCTGCAACATGAGCAGGGATTTCTTCTGCTGGGGGTTTGTGCAGATGTCCCATGTGCAGACTTTGCAGTGAGAAATGCTTTTGAGAGCTCTTCCCCAGTTTATTCCTGAGGGTAATCTTGGCTTTCCTTGAGTCGCCCACACAAAATATGCTCAGGAACATGACTTACCCTGACAAAGGGTTTTCCTAAGTCCCTGACTTAAATCCTCAGCTGACACAAACCAACATGTGTCTGTTGAAGCCAGTCCCTCTCAGCAGACGAGGATCTGGTTCTTACACCTTGGAGAAGTTGCAAAGTGACATTGGGTTCAAGATCCAGACAGCCCTGGTGTGTTATCCCACAGAGTCCTATGCACAAATTTGGTGGAGGGAGTGTAGGAATAGGGATATGGGAGCGATCCCAACAGGGGGGTGCCCTCCCGATTCCAGCAGGGAACAGGAGCTTAAAGCCTGCTGGAAGTGCTCATCGTGCTTTCCCCTTGGCTGTGGAGCACCTGAGGAACTTGCTGACACTTTCCAGAGGCTTCACTCACCAAGGCTGATCTTGTCTCGTAGCACCCAGCGGTCCCAGCAGCAGCCCCATGGCTTCCGAGGCAATCGCGGGGCAGCGCGCGGAGGGAGACTCCGCACCTGAGGATGCGAAAGCCAGGTAGGGGCACAGTCTGAACCCTACTGAAACCCAGCTCTGGGACACCAGGGACAGGTGTCATCCTTCACATGGCCAGTCTGTAAAGGGGCTGGGTCAGACTCTGCACTGTGACCCTGGTTTGTTTGGAAGGTTGAGGTGTCCCTGATGATGATGACAATTGATGTGTAGAGTGAGGTTCCAGAGGTCTGATAGTAAATTAAATGCCATCTTCATTCTCTTGGAGCTGGTGCACCTTTTTTTTCTCTGGCTCTGTTCTACTGCTCAGTCTCTACTCAGTCCCAAGCAGTGGGATTTTGGGGGTTTTTCTGTGCAGGGCCAGGAGTTGGGCTTGGAAAGAACCCACAAGGGTCATCAGTTCAGGATATCATGTGAGTCTAAGTGAAAGCACCTGCTGATGACCCAGTCTGGAAGCTGCGGCAGCAGGATTAGAGACCTTGGGCAGGTTTGATGGGAAGGAGGATAGAGCTGCACTGAGCTCTACCATCACATTACAGCCCTGACTCATAACTGTTTCCCTGCCCTTGGACTTGTTTGGATGGGCTCTTGCCTTGGCTTTGAGATATAATTGGGTGGAAAAGGAAACTGAGATCATCACAGATTCATTCCATTTATGTCTATAAAGAACTTTGATCCCAGATCACTCAAGGGGAATTGACCTGCTGTACTCCTGACCTACTTTTGAGCATAAGGAAATAAACTTTACAAGATGAAGCTCTCTCCTACATAACTGTCCATCAAAACAAAACACTTGTGTTTTCTCTTTCTGTTTGTTTGCTGCACATGCTCCCAGCGCTCAGACTCCTGTGACCCATCAGATGACAGCCATGAGCATATCCAGAGAGGAAACCAGCAACGAGACAGAGGAATTCAGTAAGACAGAAGAAGCCTCATCAGCTTCTTCTTCATCAGGTAGGGTGGTTGGTCTGGCCTTTGCACAGGTCTGAGTGACAGCGAGCTCCCGAGTCCATGGGAGCAGCAGGGACAGCCCTGGCCCCGGGGTGTGTCCCCTACCTGCAGTAAAGGCACACCTGAGAGCTGAGGAGGAAACGCTGGTTTTGGAGACAGGGAGGAGAGCAAATAGCAGTGCCCGAGGGCAGGCCATAGAGATTGCTGTGTGGGCTGAGGGCTGAGTGGCTGCCAGCCCGGGCTGGCTGGCAGGAGGATGATCTTCCATGACGCCTGTGCCGTGAGTGGCAGGCAGCCCGGAGCAGCCCACGGCCTGACGCTGCTGGCTGCGCTCCCTGCCAGCTCCCGGGGGAGCGAGGGGGAGGGAGCCACGGCAGCCTGGGGGAGAGGAGACAGTTTGTGACAGTGCCCGGGGGCAGAGGAGGCCTGCTGTTGTCACCCCGTGTGATGGGGGCACCTGTCCCTCGGGGGGTGTTACACACTGGTGCCCTGATGTCACCGAGGAGCACGAGGGTCACTGCTCAGCATGGCACATCCTCCAGCTGATGCTATGAGCAGGTGATCCTGCATGCAGACACCCTCCTTTGCTCAGCTGACAGCTTGCTTGCATTGAAAGCTAAAAAAACCCAAGAGCTGTTGGTTGCTAAAAAACCAGGCTCTAGTCACCACACATGACTGGGCATTTTGGGTTTGGTAATCCCTTGCCTGCAAGCCCAGGAGACAACTTACAACAGGCAGGTGAGAGACTGCGGTGAAGAAAGGCTTGGGAGAGCCTGCCCTTTTTTTCTGCCTGTGTGGTTTTTAGGAGGCTGTTCAGGGTCAGCTCCACAAAGCTGTCTCTGTTTTGTCTCCTCAGAGCAGCCTGCACCGCAGGTGTTCAAGGAGCAGTTGGAGCTCCTCCCTCCTGTTGACTTCTCTAACCTGCTTAGGTACTGGAGGAAATCCTGCTAAGCATCAGTGACCTTTAACAATCTGGCTTTCAGAGCTCAGTTTTCCCTTTGGTAGATTAGAGGCAGTGATGGATATCTGTGTAAAGCATTCTGAGACCTACATATGGGGAACACTTACATAAGAGTCAGCAAAAATAATTAGGAGTACTTATAAGGGGTTAAATTTTTTTTCCCCTGCAAAGATTAACTCTGGGCTCAGCTGACAGCTGTGTTGCTGTACAGCAGCTGAGCTGGAGTGACTACCCAGTCAGTGTCCAGGGGCCACTCCAGTCTTGGATTTAAGGCATTTGAAACAGAGAGAAAATGTGAGGCCTTGTGAGGTGGAGATCTCAATGGAACAAGGCAGATCTCACAGTTTGGGGTATGTCAGCCAGGGCAACGTGCACATGGAGAGTTGTTAGAGCCTCAAGCAGCTCCTGTAATAAAATGAACCTTTAGTTTATCAAGAAGGGCAGCAAAACTCTTGCCTCTGTTTCAGGTACCCTGCTTGAGATATCCCAGAACACGGCTGAGGGCAAGACGGCTTCGGAGAAACCGAAACCGAAGAAGAACCGCTGCTTCACCTGCCGGAAGAAGATTGGGCTCACTGGTAAGTGCCTGCCTCTGGGAAAACTTCTGTGGCCTAAGCAGTCCAGTGGGAGAGCCCTGTGAGCAGATGTGCTTGTGCTGAGGTGCTGCTGGAGGGTCAGTGGCTGGAGGTCCCCCCCAAATCCATCCAGGAGCTGTGGTGCTGCAGGGCAGGAGGGACGGGAGCTCCGACCTGCGGCAGCACTGGCTGAGGCAGCAGCCTGGGGAACATCCCGCTCACTGCCAGGGTCCTGGCAGCCCTTGGAAGCAGAATTGGATGCAGCAGCACCTCTTGGTTGTTTCTGCTGCTTGGCAAAAGCTGCTGTAGAAAAAGGCAGAGCTCGAAGTGGATCGGAATCGGCTCCCGGTGAGGTCTGCAGTAAAGCTTTCGTAACAGTGACATGAACTGAGTTAGACCCAAATGGAAAATCCCTCTCCAAGACTCATCCCATTTGTTAATGCTGCCTGATTTCCACTGTTAGCTTCCTGAGAGCAGAATGGCTCTCAGCATGCAGCCTGTAAAGCTGGAGAAAGAAGCACTGGGATGCTGTCAGGGCACTGCTATCAACAGGAAAACTGCCCCTGGAAAGTGAAACAATTAATTTGGCTGTGGTTTGTTAATAAAAACAGCATTCCCCTAAATTATCTCTGGCATTTAGTGCTTCCTTGGAAAAAGATGACTCTGGAGCCTTGCAGGTCATGCTGTCCTGGCAGAGCACTTGCTTCTGTAGCCTCCTTGGTGCATCCAGCAGCCAGGGACTGGCTGTTTTCATGGATATAAGAGGCTTTGGCAAAGTCTGGACTGGGAAGTTTGAACCCAAGCTTGCCTGGAGATCCAAGGGCGCTGTCCTAGAATAGGGGTGGGATTATAAACCTGGAACAGGTTTAAGGCAGGATGCCCTGTGCCCAGCCTTCAGGTTGCAGGGAGGATTTTCCTGGATCAGTGTTCCCTTCAGAGCTTTTAACTATGAGAAGTTTCCTTCTTGGGGATTCAGCTTGCAGGGAACTCCTGTGAATTCAGGGCATTTAGGATAAAAATTAGTTTTCTCAAATAGGAGTAAACTGGCACCTTGGAGGCAGGGGTTTGTGGACTTTACAGCCTGTAGTTGGAAAGATGTGAAGGGACAGAGTGTGATTCCCTGCCAGCAAGATTCCCTGCTGTCCTGCAGCACA
Source organism: Climacteris rufus (assembly GCA_013398175.1). Classification (NCBI taxonomy): domain Eukaryota; kingdom Metazoa; phylum Chordata; class Aves; order Passeriformes; family Climacteridae; genus Climacteris; species Climacteris rufus. Next base: position 5,747 of record VZRZ01006277.1, on the reverse strand, counting down.
TCCCCTGCTTGCTCCCTGCCTCTGTTTCCCAATGTGCTCTGTTAATGGCAGCACTCTGAGCATTGCCCCTGAAGTGACTAAATTAGGAATTTTGAAGCCTAAATAGCTCCAGCATGATCCTGACACGGTGACAGTTCCACTGCTTGCTGCTGGTCAGCCCAGATGCTGCTGTGTGACCCTGGGGAGCTGGACTGGCTGGGAGGGCTCAGCTCCAGCTCAGGCTGCCCGGGGAGCCTGGTCTGCATCAGCAATCTGGCACTCTGCAGTGCCTGGCACGTCCCTCGTCCCCGGGGACAGACAGCAGCTGCTGTGACAGCTGGGGCTGCCCACAGCACGTGGAGCTGCTGAGCCAGAGGAAAGCACAGAGCCACCCGTGGTCTTCCCCCACACCCAGTGTCCCTTTGGCCTGTGGGGGACAGCACCCCCCTCCTCCGCCCCTCTGTCTGCATTGGTGGCGTTTCCTGGCGTGGCAGGAAGGAGCGAGGCCCTGCTGCCTTCCTGCTCAGCTGGATGGGGCCTGATCTGGCTTTGTCCCTGCTCTTCCTCCCGCCAGGCTTCGACTGCCGCTGCGGGAACCTGTTCTGTGCCATCCACCGGTACTCCGACATGCACGCCTGCCCCTACGACTACAAGGCAGAAGCTGCCGAGAAGATCCGCAAGGAAAACCCCATCGTTATCGCCGAGAAGATCCAGAAGTTGTGAAGGGGTCTGAGCAGCTCGAACTGCAGCCAGGCGGCCTGGTGCTCCTGCCCTTCCTCCCAGCCTTCCTCCTCCTCCTCCCAGCCCCTGCGGTGGTGCGAGGGTGACTCCGGCAGCGCACACGCACCGGCACCTGGATGTGGGGACTCCTCGCACCTCTTTGGCAGTCAGTCGGTGTTCCTGCTCCCCCTTCCTGCCTGCCCGACAGCCACAGCTCAGCTGATGTGTTCTCAACCAGCTTCCCAAAGGCAAAGGGACCGTCCTGCCCCGCTGCTCCAGTGCCAGACCTTCGGACTGGCCTCTTGCTGGGCTCTGCCGGGCAGCCTTTCCCTTCCCGGCAGCTCCGAGTCCTGTGAACCACCCAGGGCTTGTGGCCGGAGTCCCGGAGCAGCCACTGGACTCTGTTCCCTCTGCCCACCGCCCGGGAGCCCGGGAGCTGGGGGATCCTGGCAGCCAGGCTGCCGTCTGCTCCCCGGGAGGTGTTTGCTCTCGGATGATTCCATAGTTCCAGTGCCCCAGATCCCCCTCCCCGCCCTCCGTGACGCTGCTGGAGAAGCACCAAGGGGGCTGAGCAGCGATGCTGGCACAGGGAAGTTGTTTTGTGGCTTGAAGTGACGTGGGCAGGGCAGGATCTCCAGGGAGGTTCTGCTCGCTGCCTTGTGCCTCTCTCCATGAGGAGGGAGCCAGGGACACCCCTGCTCCAGCTCCTGCTTCAGCACCCCTGGATAACCCCGGCTGCTTTCCCAGCAAGGTGTGTGTCCCCCAGCGCTGCCTGTGCCTCCTCTCTCCCCTCTCTCCTGTCCCCTCTTTCTTTCTCTCCCCTCTCCCCTTTCTCCTCTCCCTTCTCCCCTCTCTCCCCGCCTTCTGCCTTACACGAGTCGCTCTCATCAGGGTTGTGCACAAAGCTCAGGTCCCCACACCTCTGCTTCTGGACCTGTCCCTGCAGCCAGGTGACAGTGGGGTCCCCTCCTTCCATGTGGGCCATGCTGGTATCAGGGAGAACTCAGGGAGCCCACCCAGCTGCCCTCTCCTGCCTGCTCCCTCCCTGTGGGGTGAGAGGCAGGGCCAGTTCCCCAGGAGATGCTCTGCAAGCCAGACAGAGGGAACAGGGACACAGGAAAGTCACAAGGAGGGTCCCAGGGTGCCCAGAAGTGCAGGTGGGGGCTCAGCAACATCCACAGAGAGCCCTGGGGAGCAGGGAGAGGTGCTTGGAGGGCTCTGGGCCCACTGAGAGACTCGTAGAATTCCCTGAGGTGCTGGAAGGCCCAGGGAGGGCTCTGGGGTGCAAGGGAGGGCAGAAGGAGAACTTTGGGGTTCAGTGAACGTGCTCAGAGGCCTCAAGCACCCCAAAAGGCACCTGGAAGTCTCTGGGGGTGCACACACTCACACACACATGAAGGGAGGTGCAGGAAAAGCCAAATGCCAGCTCAGTATCACTCTGTAAAGAGCACGTGGAGGGCTCTGGGGCTCTTGGGAAGACCCGGGGCTCAGGAATGCAGCACAAGGCAGGCAGTGGCTCCTGGGACTCCTGGGAACACCAGGAGTGGGGCTGTGGCCGCAGGGCTCTGGCTCTCACAGGCAGAGAGTCCCGGCTGCATCCCAGGGGACGAGCAGCAGCCTGTGTCCCACTGCTGCCCATCCATCCCACGCTTTGGGAGCGTTTCCCTCGGCGTTGGAGAGCGGAGCTGCAGGGCCACAGCAGCCGGGGGGTCACGGCAGCTCCTTCCTTCCAAGTGCTGCTTTCCTGCCCTGCCTGTGGCAGTTCTGCCCCGGTGCTGGTGGGAGGAGCCGTCCAAGCGTTCGGTTTTCCCAATCTGATCCAGCCAAAGCAGGGCTGGCTCTGTGCCAGCTGCTACCCTGTGGTGTTACCAGGGGCACCCAACGCCCCCAAACTGATGCAAAATCCCCCTCCAGCACAGAGAGGAGCGAGGCTGCCTCTTGCCAGCCTTTCCCTCAGGTTTTTCCTCCTGGATAACGGTGACATTGTGTCCGGAGCACGCAAGTGGCTGCAGGTGTCACCCCTGGACACACCTGGGCCAGCAGCACGGAGCATGGCCAGGCTGGGTTTGCCTTTGAGCTTTTGGCTGAGGATGATCCCTCACTGTCAGGGGCAGCAGGAATTGCAGCCAGCAGCCCCCAGGCAGTGCAGCAGCTCCCTCGGATCCGGCGGGAAAGCCCACAGCCACCTGCTTCTCCACCACCGCCCTCTCCCCCGCTCCTCCCTCCCTGTCCATGAGTGTAAATACAACACAGTCTAGTTTGCTTGGATGCTGTGGGTGCTCTGTTACAGGCAGGGATGTCTGTGGGGGCACCACTCAGCTCTGGGCGCTTTTGGGGTGGCTCCATGCTTCAGTTTCCCAGTGGATAATCACTAACAGTACCTGGTGCTGGTTTGGAGTGTCCCACACCCAGGCCCATGGGATCTCACTCCCCCAGGGCATGGACTGGATGATCTCCAGAGATCACTTCAACCCTCACAACTTTCTTGAGTCTGGGATTCTTCCCCTCTGGGCCAGTAGGAAGCCCTGGCTGGGGTTTGGGGTTGGTACCCCCAGGCTCTGAGGTTCTCCTGGGTTCCCTCCTGGCCACTGTCATGTCCATGGGGCTGGAGCAGGACCCCTGTGGGGCAGGGAAGGGAGTTTGGGACAGGTCCCAGACACTCCCCCCTTTCCCAAATCTATGAAGGGGCATCTGGGCAGCATTTGGAACTGGGACCGACTTCAGCAAGGCTTTGGACACTCTCCATGGCACCCTTGTAGGTGAGCCCAGGAAATGTGGGATAGATGGATGGGGGCACAGCCTGGCTGAGTAGCAGAGCTCAGAGGGGCCCGATCGGCCCAGCAGAGTCCACTTGGAACCCGTGGTCAGCAGCGTCCCCAGGGATCAATACCGGGTCCAGCCTTGTTCAGCTTGTTTAGCAACGACCTGGTGAAGGGATAGAAGGGATCCTGATCAGGTTTCATGATGATTCAGGCTGGGGGAGTGACTGATCCACCTGAAGGCTGTGCTGCCGTTCAGAGGGACCTTGAGGGGCTGGGTGAGATTTGGGTGGGGAGAAACCTGAGGAGGTTCAACAAGGGCAAGTGTAGGGTCCTGTGCCTGGGGAGGGATAACCCCAAGTGCCACCACAAGCTGGGGGTGACCCACTGCAGAGCGGATCTGCCAAGAAGGAGCTGGGGGTCCTGGTGGATGTCAAGCTGTTCCTGAGCCAGCAGAGTGTCCTGGGGGCCAGGAGGGACAAAGGGACCCCTGGGGGCATCAGGAAGAGCGTGGCCAGCAGGGCAGGGAGCGATCCTGTCCCTCGGCCCTGGTCAGGCACATCTGGAGTGCTGGGTCCAGTTCTGGGCTCCTCAGGACAAGAGAGACAAGGAGCTACTGGAGAGAGCCCAGCGGGCGCCACAAAGATGATTTGGGTCCGGAGCATCTCCCTGTTGAGGAGAGACTATGGAAGCTGGGCCTGGTTAGTCCAGAGATGAGAAGGGGGAGAGGGGATCCCATCAATCCATACAAGTATCTCCAAGGGGTGTCAGAGGATGGCACCAAACTCTTTTCAGTAGTGCCCAGCGACAGGAGGAGGAGCAATGGCCATAAACTAAACCACAACAGGTTCTACCTTGACATAAGGAAAAACTTCTTTCCATGAGGGTGGCCAGAGCAGTGGAACAGCTGCCCAGGGAGGGCGTGGAGTCTCCCTCTCTGGAGACATTCCAAACGCGCCTGGGTGCGTTCGTGTGTCACCTGCTGCGGGGGGTCCCTGCCAA
>VZRZ01006276.1:1857-18678 GCA_013398175.1 Climacteris rufus | reverse complement strand
TGAAGCCCTCCTCCATCTCCTCCATATCCGTGGATCTGGTGGTGTCAGTTCTGTACTCAGTGGTGCCTCCAGCCCTGAACCCCCTCATCTACAGCCTGAGGAACCAGGACCTCAAGGATGCCCTGAGGAAAATGACAAATCTCTGCTTTTTCAGACACAATAAAATGTCTGCTTCTGCATAGCATTCAGAATGTAACTCATTAAAGGCCCAGACTGCTTTGTGCCATGTTCTCCTTTTAATTGTTCTATTTGGCATATTCTATTTTCCTTTTTTATTTTTATTTGTGATAGTGTTTTCCATAAAGGAGATGCCATATAGTCACAGTACTGCTACATCAGTATTTCCCTTTCCTGTGTTATGCAGAGACATTGAGGGGCCATGATCACTGTGTGTTTAGGCAAAATAGTGTCTCCTGCTCTGCCTCTGTGTGTCTAAGGTGCTTCCTGAGCCCTTATCTGTCTGTGCAGGGGCAGTGCCTGTGTGCAGAGGTGGAGGGAAGAGACTCCCAGCACAGCAGCAGGGCCAGGGACAATGGCACTGCCTCTTCCCACATCTGCCCTTCCCAACTCCCCCCTCTCCTTCCCAGCCCCTCTGTGGGTGCAAGGCCTGGGTGCTCTGGCAGCTCGGTCACAGCCCTGCTGCGTGTCCGTGCTGTGCCCACAGGCAGGGCCAGGCCATGGGCACTGCTGGGACACAGCTGGGCTCCTCAGCAGCAGCTCCATCAGCACAGGGCATCTCCTGAGGGCAGGGCAGGAAGGCTTCGCTCTCCCTCCAGAGGCTCTGTCAGGAACAGGCCCAAGGAACAGACTCCAAAGAGGCTCCTTGTGTTCCTTGTTCTCCCAGAGCTCAGTGGGATGAGATCAGGGTCCGACTGTGGCCTTCAGGGGACTTAGGTCTGGGTCAGGTTTTGCTTGTTGGTGGCCAGTGCCCATCAGAGGGTGAGTGGTCTGTGATGAACCTTCCTGGGGCTCTAGAGCTTTTGCCAGGGCTGATTGTTATAAATGGGTTGAAGCCAGTTGAGTCCTACTGTGTTATTAAGTTGAAGAATATTAAGACCTGTTGGAGAGCTGAAGGTGTTTGTGTTCAGACTATGGGAAATGGTGTGACATTGCGTGTAATGTCTGTAAAAATCCACGAGATGGCACAAGTGAGGCTACTCATGCTAAGGGAGGAACCTTCTAGACTGTTTCCAGACTGTTCCACTAAAGGACTGATGTTACCACGATCCAGCAAGAGCCAACCAGAGGAGACCCCTTGTAGAAGCTCAGTTTTTCGGTATGGACAGATGGGACGGATGGAGACGAGAGATCTCTTGCTTTAGGTGTTAGGAGGTTTATTGTGAAGGACTTGGGTACAGAAGGCCTGCGAGAGGCTGCTGAAGAAGCATGAGGCAGGCAGAAAGATAGAGGGGGAAGGAGAGAGAGAGAGAGAGAGAGAAAGAGAGATAGACGGGCGACGATCCAAAAAGAGAGCGAGCTCTTCTTTACAGTGTCTTAAAAACTCTTCTATCCTGAATATTCTAATTTACACTAACCAATCTAACACAAGATACAAATTCTATGGCATTTACATACAGCCTGTAAGAATTGTTGTGTTATCACACTACTTTACATTTTATGACTTCTCTTCCTCTGTCAACCAGCAGGGTTCACTATGACCCCTGAAGTTGCTGCAGGTAGAAGGTGTTGTTCTCTAGTTACTAAGGTTTGTAATCTCAAAATATGATTTCATTTCAATTTCAGTTTCTTTTGCTAGGCAATCATACTTATAAGGCTTTCCTGATTCATCTTCCCCAACAACCCCTGGAAAACGAGCCAATCAGGGATTAGACAATTGGACCAATTAGCCAGTGGATTCAGAAAAATGCACCAATGGGAAAGCGGGGGCCCAGGTATAAGACTGAGTCAGTCCCTGGCTCTTGGTCCTCTTCTTGTCGGAGCATTGGAGAGAGAGTGCCCAGCATCAGTGGCAGCGTCATTGCTGCTGCAGCGGTCTACCTTGCCAAGACGAGCTGTGATTTTAGCTCAACGCTTCTGTGCCTGCTTGTTATTTTTCAATAAAAAGGTTTTGCTTTTCAGCTGGGGAGTGAGTTGTCTTTCGGCACTGCTCCTCCCCATCTTTGACATATTGGGGGCTCATCTCGGATAGGCCATGCCCACAAGACGACCTTGAAGAACCTGACTAAGGGACAAGATGTGTCCAGCCAATTTCGGCTGCCTGGACCGGATTCTTCAGGACCGCGGAGCATCCACTGGCTGACGCCCAGGAGACAAACCGGGACCTGGCAACGTAGACCTCCAGGACCAGTGGAGGGGTCTGGTGCCTCCATGGCCAGTGAAAGGGCCAAGTGCCTTCATGACCCTCTGTTCAAGAAGACCACAGGCCAGGAGGGAGCCCATGGATACAAGAGGTCTTGAGTATCTGCTGGTGGTGCATGGTTGGTGGAGGACGGGCGAGTGTGGGAGTGAGTGAGACGGGGGCTGCCAGGCGGACTCCCGAAGAGAGTGAGGACTGCTGAGTACCGCAGTTCTGGTTCTCTGCAAGGAGCCCAGCTGGGAAAAGGGCAAAGCGAGCGCTGGAAGGAGAGAGAGAAGCATCTTCTGGCAGACACCTTAGCTGAGTTAGGGTGGCATTCGGTCCACTGTTGAGGTGGGTGAGGTACGGAAGGTGAAGCTTGGGGCAGGGGTGCCGCCTGTGGAAGCTCCTAGCTCGGTGGCTGGCGGGGAGGTGGGTGACCGTCTAGGGGGACGCTCTCTCTCGATAGAGAGGAAGAGCGGTGAAGGCTAGGGTGTGAGGAGGGGGTTCACTAGTGTTGACCTGCTAGTGGACCATGTCCTTGGGCCCTCGGGAATGGACAGGGATGTAGGACCTTCACAGCCAGAGAGAAGGGACTAGCCTGGTTACTCACCAGTAGCTGCGAGCCGCCAGCTAGTTGGATGCTCCATTGCCAGACAGGGGGGTGGAGTGGTCTTGGACTGAAGGGAGGGGTAGGACCATTCGAGCAATCCTTCACGGAGTGCTGGTCAAGAGTGGCTCGGGGGGGGGAATGTTCTCCACTCGTGGGGAGGGAGAACGGCAGTCCTGAAACACGGTGACTCACAGGGAGAGAAGGTGAGCCACTGGTTGAAGGTAGTCCCCGCATTTGCTTAGGAGTGTGAGGGAGGTGAGACCTGCCGAGGGCTAGAAGAAGGACAGTAAGCTAATCATGTGTTGAGTAGTTGTCTGTGATTTGTGGGGCAGCTAGGTACAGTTAGGGATTTCTTGGAGGAGTTGTGCAGGAAGGAGGTCAGCGGGGTAGAGCCCATATGCTGAAGACTGCTGATTTTCACCACAGATCTGTGGTGAGGTGAGCTAGGTTTTAGTGTTGTGTTGCCCATCTTTACAGTTCCATTTGGGTAGGGTCACCTTTTGATTTATGTGGAGCTAAAGTGTTGGAAAGAATTCTAGCCGTTTCTGTTGCCCCTTTTTTTTAGGTTTATTTCAAGTAAAGGGCACCTTTTAAAATACCATTTTGTTGTTCTGGTGTGGCAAGAGTGCCATTTTGTGTTTCTAGAGAGTGTGAGGCTTCATTTTGAAGTAACATCTTGTGGAGCAGTGAGCAGTGTCTGGACAGTGAGTTGGCGTGGTGGCAGCACCATTTTGAGGCTGAGAAAAAGGAGTCTGAAGCTCCATTTTGGTAGCTAAAGGTGTGGTCAGGTGTGTTTTGGAGACTGACACCTGGGAGGTGTGGTTTTGGTACAGCAGCTCTTGAAAAAGAGCAAATCCCCTTTGAAAGGTTGGTTGTTTTGCCCACAGGGTCAGCACTATTGTGTTTAGGCTCTTACAGATGCCTTTTTCGAGTTTTGATTTTTAGAGAACTGTGGAAAGTTATTCGTTTGAAACATGGGTCAGTGCAGAAGCAAGGGTCCTCAGAAAAGAGGAATAGAAACAAGAACAAGGTAGAAAATATTCCTCTGAACAGTCCCTTAGGTGAGATGTTGGAAAAATGGGAAAGAGGAGAGAGCACAAGAGATTTGAATAAGATCAAGATGATCAAATACTGTGTGAAAGTGTGGTCTCAAGAGACATTATTCAAAGGATCAGTTTGCTGGCCATGGTATGGATCCAGGGAGAGGTGGCTCTGCATTTTATTACATCAACATGTGAACAATAAAAGGAAACCAAATGCAGAGGAGATAGCATATGCAGCTTGTTGGCTGAAAAGAAATCTAGAAGTAGAGAATACTAAGATGTACAGGTTGTCTAAGGAGAAATCAGAAGATAATAAGGGAACAGCATCAGATAGAAATTGGGACCCTTTGGACTGCTTGCCCCCTTCCTTCCCCTCCTCCAGTGGCCCAGGCACTTCCTTCTGAAATGCCTCCTCCAGTGGCCCAGGCACATCCTCTTGAGATATCTCCTTCTAATGATTCTATGAGGGAGGGGGAGCCAGCTTCTGATGCTGGTCCCTATTGCAACACTAGGGCAAGAAAGGCTAAAGATATGGGAAACCAATATCCCCTTAGGGAAGTTCCTATGCAGGAAAAAACTGGATGCATTGGCTTTGTGAATACCCCCCTCACTGCTTTGGAGGTCAGGTAAGAAGGAAATTAAGAGCTTACTTGAGGACCCAGTGGGAGTAGCCAATCAGTTTGATCAATTTTTAGCCCCAAGCATCTATACCTGGGGGGAGTTAAATCCCATCTTGGGTATTTTGTTCTCACCTGAAGAGATGCAATTGATAAGAACAGCTGGGGTGTGCATTTGGGAGCGTGAAAATAGACCTGGCCCCCCAGGGGAACAAAAGATGCCATTGGTTGAACCTGATTGGGACACCAGTGAGGCAGAAGGGAGGACGAAATAGGAAAGACTACAGGGCACTAGTGATCAGAGGCATCTGGGAATCGGTGCCAAGGAACAGCAATGCTAAGTTAGCCTTTGATAGTGTCCAGGAATGTGATGAGACCCCAAATGTGTGGTTGGCCAGGTTGAGAAGGAATTTCCAGCTATATTCCAGCATTGATCCTGAGGGTGTGGAAGGGCAGATGCTTTTGAAAAGTGCAGTTTGTCACCAGATCATGGCCAGATATTAGAAGAAAGTTGGAATGAATGGAGGATTAGCAGGAGAAAGGGCTAAATGAGCTTTTGCGAGAGGCACAAAGGATCTATTTGAGATGAGAGGAAGAGAAGGCAAAGAATAAAGCCAAAACAATGGTGGCAGTTGCAAGGGTGTGCAGGGGAGCTGGTGGAATGGATTTGATGGAGGGACACGATAAGGAAAGGCCAAGGTACCCAAGAGAGTATAGGAACCCAGCTGGTGGAATGGAGAGACACGATAGAGAAAAGCCAGGGTATCCAAGAGAGGGTTTGGATCCATCTGATAGGAAGTGTTTTGAATGTGGAAAACCTGGACACATTAGAGCCAATTGCCCACAAAGAAGAAGAGATGAGCAAATTTATAGGGAGATTCAGATGGAGGGCATGGAATGTTAGGGGTGTCAAGGGCTCTATAACCTGGGGAAACTGTATAAAAGTCACCTAGAGCCCTTGGTAAATTTTGAAGTAGGACCCCAGGGTGATGAATTTGAATTTTTAGTCGACACAGGGGCTGATAGATCATGTTTATCAAGGATGCCAAAAGGGAGTGAATTAGGCCAGAAGACCTGAAAAGTTAAAGGAGCAAAAGGAGAGCCTTTCGAGGTACCAATCATAGAAAATTTAATAATAAAAGGAAATTCAAAGGAAGGGTGGGCCAATTTCCTTTATGTGCCCAAGTTGGGATGCAACTTGGTGGGAAGGACCTTCAAGTCCAGTTGGGAGTGGGGGTGATCCCCAGAGATGGAAAGATGGTGGTTCAAGTGATGGCACTAAGAGAGCAAGACATAAGTGAAATAGAAGGTGTTGTGTGGGCTGAGGAAGGTGGATGCAGTCTGTTGGACATACCCTCCATAAAAGTGGAAATACAATCAGGTTCACAGCCGATTCTGGTTCGACAGTACAGTATATCAGCAGAGGGTAGGAAACGAATGGAACCATGCATGTCACCACATAAAACTCCAATTTTACCTGTGAAGAAGGCGGATGGCACAAGATTTGTCTGGTGCAAGATTTGAAAGAGGTAAACAAACGCACGGTGACAAGGTACCCAGTGGTTTCAAACCCTTACACACTTTGAGTTGGCTACCCTCGGAGCATGCTTCGTTTACAGTAACAGATCTGAAAGATGCCTTCTGGGCCTGTCCATTAGCTGAGGAAAGCAGGAATTGGTTTTCCTTTGAATGGAATGATTTAGATTTGGGAAGAAAACAGCAACTTAGGTGGACCCGACTTCCCCAAGGGTTCACTGAATCCCCAAATTTGTTCAGGCATGTTGCCCTGTTTTTGCAGCTGAATATTATTATTCCCTTGTAGCTAGTTTCACACGGTTCTTTTCTGTAAACATAGCTATGTTATTGTAACTGTATCTTATCATTCACATTCCTTTCTCATGGACACAGAACTTTTGATGGACATTTCCTTTGACCACTGTAGTTGAGGGAGGAAGAACTGATTTCCTCCAATGAATTGTGATTTCCAAATGGATATAGAAAATAAAGAAGGCGGGTCTTGAGGCCCCTTCCTTCCTTTCCTCTGAACCTGGACACAGATGTCTCTGGCTCTTCCTTTTGTGTGTTGCTGTATCACAGGCAGGCTTTGGAAGAGTTGTTGAAGCACTTTATACCATCAGGGGAAACAGATCCTACAGTATGTAGATGAACTTCTCGTCTCGGGAGAGCAGCAGGCAGAAGTCCAGAAGACCAGCATTAGATTGCTGAATTTCTTAGGAGATAAAGGATTGAAGGTTTCTAGGTGGAAGCTGCAGTTTGTGGAGAATGAAGTGAAGTATCTGGGACATATAACTAGAAACGGTTACAAGAAACTGAGTCCAGAGCGCATCCAGGCAATCATGTCTATACCCCCACCAAAAACAAAGAAAGATGTAAGAAAATTGTTAGGATTAATTGGCTATAGTAAATTATGGATAGACAGCTATACACAATCTGTAAAATTACTTTATGATAAATTGGCAGATACAAAATCCCTAAATTGGACTGCAAAAGATAATGAGCAATTGGAAAAGCTTAAAACCAAATTGTAAATGGCCCCAGTTCTGAGTCTCCCAAATTTGAAAAGACCTTTTGAGTTATTTGTGAATGTTGAGAATGGAGTGGCTTATGGGGTATTGGCACAGGAGTGGAGTGGAACCAGGAAACCAGTAGCATACCTATCTAAACTCTTGGATCTAGTAGCCAAGGGTTGGCTCGCATGTATTCAAGCAGTGGCAGCCACCGTGTTTTTGGTAGAGGAGGGATGAAAATTAACATTTGGTGGGATACTGAGAATTCATATGCCACATGTTATAAAATCTATTTTGAGTCAGAAAGTTAGTCAGTGGCTCACTGACACCTGAATCTTGAGATATGAACTAGTTTTAATGAATTCAGACAGTCTAGAATAGATGACCACAAAGAGCTTGAACCCGGCCCAATTTTTGTATGGTGAACCGTTGGAAGACTTGGAGCACTGCTGTGTAGAATTGGTGGATATGCAAACCAAGGTCAGAGAGGACCTAGAAGATTTACCCTTACCTCATGGAGAGGTTTTGTTTGTGGATAAATCCTCTAGGGTAATACAGGGGAAAAGAGTTTCAGGATATGCTGTAATGGACGGGAGGTCCATGAGAGTAAAAGAGAAAGAGAAGTACCATCAGGGTGGTCAGCCCAGTGCTGTGAAGTTTTCGCTCTAAAGCAAAGATTAGACATACTAAAGGATCTAAGCGGCACTATCTATACAGACTCCAGATATGCATTTGGAATTGTGCATACTTTCAGAAAGATCTGTCAGGAAAGGGGATATCTGAATTCAAAAGGAAAGAGCCTGATCCATGAGAGCTTGATCAAGGAAGTGCTCGAATCTTTAAAAGGGCCAAGAGAAATAGCGGTCGTCCATATCAAAGGTCATCAAAAGGGGGATTCGGCTGAGGCAAAGGGAAATAACATGGCAGATCAGGCTGCAAAAGAAGTGGCACTGGAAACAGAGGAACCAACAAGAATCCTACCACTGGCAGAAACAGCAGAAGGGGGTAGTGAGGAAATCCCCAAGCTCAGTGAGAGGGAGGAGAAGGAGTTAGAAAAGAATGATGGGATTAAAGGGGAAGATGGAATATGGAGAATGCAGGATGGGAGGCAAGTGTTAAAGCTTTAGCCAGGAGGGTATTAGAAGATCTACATGCATCCACCCATTGGGTGACCTAAGGCCTTTGTGACCACTTTTTAAGAAATTATGCATGCATTGGAACATATGAAATTGCCAGGCTGGTAACACGAGGCTGCATGATATGCCAGAAAGTAAACAGAAAGGCCATGAGGAACAACCACCCCTGGAGGTAGAGAGCTAGCGAGGAGACCATTCCAAAATATTCAGGTGGATTTTACTGACCTACCTCCAGTACATAAATTTAAATATTTATTGGTAATTATTGACCATCTTACACACTGGGTTGAGGCATTCCCTGCCACGAGAGCCACTGCCCAGGTGGTAAGTAAGATCTTATCGGAACATATTATACCCAGATATGGGGTGGTAAATACCATTGATTCAGACCCCTGATTGGGAGTCCTCATTTCACTGCAAAGATCTTACATGAAACCATGGGAGCCTTGGGGCTAAAGTGGAGTTTACACACACCATGGTACCCCCAAAGCTCAGGGAAGGTGGAACAGGTCAATCAAACCCTTAAAAATACCCTAACCAAATTGGTAACGGAAACGCAAATGAATTGGCTGAGGTGCCTTTCATTGGCCTTATTAAGAATCGGAACAAGACCACGAGCCGATTTGGGAGTGTCCCCTTATGAGGCTGTGTTTGGGCTGTCTTATCTGACCTCTCCTTTCAGTACAGGTATATATGCTGAAGGGGAAAATCTCACCAAGAAATACATTCAGACAATTGCTGTCACTTTGGAAGACCTAAGGAAGCGGGGATATCTACCCCAGACAATGCCCATAGACTGTAAGATTCACAGCACTGAGCCAGGAGACTGGGTTCTTGTTAAAGTCTGGAAAGTTCTGTTAAACTTCTGTTAAAGTCTGGGTTCTGTTAAACTCTTGGTAAAGTCTCCACTGACAGCTAAATATGAGGGTCCTTTCCAGGTTCTTCTAACTATGAACACTGCTGTTCGGACCAAAGAAAGAGGCTGGAGTCGTTCTACTCAAGTGAAAGGACCAGTGCCAGCTCCCACTGAATGGACGGTTGTTGAACAGACTCGTGATTTAAAACTGACCCTGAGGAAAGGACTCAGAAAGAGTCAACCTCAGTAACTGTCACTGACCTATGTTGAGTTTGCTTTTGTAGTTATTGTGAGGGTTAAAGTGGCAAGTTTTCAGAGTTGATTGTCTTAAGGTTCCCAGTTTATACAGTTCTGGTATTTTTCCCACAGTGTTACCAAGAAGGGTTAAAGCATAGAGGATTTCCCATCTACTCAGATAATCAGACCCTAAAACAATTGGAAAGAACTAGTGCTTGGGGGGAAAGATGAGACAAGAAGGAGGACACCACACCCAGGTAAGGGAACAGCCCAGGAGGGGCAAGACTGAGTCAAGCTCTGCCTTTGCTGGAGTTATCCCCACCTTGGGAGGCACCCCCATAGGTGTGAGGACTGGGCGGGCATCTTTGGCCAGACACCCGTGGCTATGTTGGCTATTAAGTGTCCATCTACTGGAAATCCAGGCGGGTCCTTGTGACAAGTGCTATTACCCCTTGTACGCAGGGGATGTCACAAGATCACTTGTAAGGATACACACTCATCCGAACCCCGACTGTATGAATTACTCCGAGTTAACCACTTGTGAGGAGGAAGGCAAGACGTATTGGATGACCAAAAATACAAGAGAATACAAGCAGAAATTGGATGGGAAGTGCCCTATGGGAGAGAAATGGATTTGTTTTGAACGAAATTCAGAGGAAGGATTACCAACGGGTGACCAATGTATGAATGACCAAGTCAAGGAAAAAGAATTAAGCAACAGAGCATGTGAGGTCGAAGAAGGCAGTGTGATGCCCTATGCTAAAAACCTATTCCTTGCTATGGTATCACGAATAAGTAAGGAGCTTAATGTATCCAATTGTTGGATTTGTGGGGGTACTGAACTGACAGAAGTGTGGCTGAGGGAAGGAACAAGTGTAAGTGTAAAAGATGGATAAAGTGTAAAATGGATAAAAATGAGAAAGGAGACAGTCACAAAAAGACGAGGACAATGGAAATTAAGATCTAAAACCATTGGTGAAGAATTTCTATGGTGAAAAGGAGCAAGGTATCGTACAGAGGTGGGCAAGTTGTCATGCAAACATTACCTAGTCACAGATGGTCTCCACACTTGGTGGATACCGAGAACTCCGGATTTATATTGGTCTAGGGAAGGAAGAGAGATGGGGTGTGCATATGTAAACCATGAAGGACTGTATGAATGTATTGGGAGAATGAATCCATTTTGGGATGTTCTAAATCTGGGTGTGAAGCAGCAAACGAGAGCTCTGCAGCCCCAGGGACCACAGTGGGCACAGGGAAAGTGTTTTGTGTTACCCTCAGTGAACTTCCACAGGATCCAGGGCTGCCCCAACCCCATTCCCAGCCCTGGAACAAGGCAGGGCCTCTCTGAGCCCCCTCCATGGCCACAGCAGAGCTTGTGTGGGAGGGCTCAGTGCAGGGAGCTCCATCAGCTGGCTCTGGCTCCCAGCTTGAGCAGCACAGTCCAGCAGAGCCAGCCCATGGCCCCGGGCAGCACAGCCCCCGGGCTCTGCAGAGCAGCACCCCCAGCTCGGGGGCTGTGGGGAGCAGGGCAGGGGCTGCAGGAGTGGCTGCTCAGGCCAGCACAGACGTGTTCCCCTGGGAAAGGCTCTGTGGGGAGCTGGCATGTGCCAGGAGAAGAGCAGGAGCCCGTGTGTGTGCAGAGGAGCCCTGGTGAGAGGCTGCCCTGGCCCTGGGGCAGCAGGAGCTGCCTGAGGAGCCCCGGGGCCATCTCTGCTGCTGTCCTGGGCAGCAGGGCTGGCCCTGGGGCTGCAGGAGCTGGAGGATCTCCTGAGCATTCCAGACACAGGGTCGCTGTCCCTGAGCTCCATTGCCTCCAGTTCCTGCTGCAGGGCCAGACCTGACTCTGCTGCTCTGCTGGGCTGGGGCAGGGCCAGGGAGAGGAAAACAATGGATCCTTGGTTATATGAGTCCCTGCAGTGTCAGAATGGTCTCCATGGTTCCAGGAGGCCCTGCAGTGTCACACTGGCCCCTTGGTTCCATGGAGCCCCACAGGGTCACAATGATTTCCATGGTTCCTTGAGGCCAGGAAGTGTCACAATGGCCCCTTGGTTCCATTAAGTGTCACCATTTTCCTCCTTGTGCAGAAACAAATAAACAACGTCAGAGGTTTATATCCAGAAAGGAGATAGAGGTGACTTTCTTTGAACAGAGAGGCCATGGGCACTTCCCATGGGGTCTCTCAAATTGTTGGGGAATGGAGCCCCTTTTTATCCTGATTCCTGGCCGCATCTGCCTCTTCCTTTCCCCATGGGCTGATGAAATCACCTGCTCTACGACGCCCTCTAAAATGCACCCTCCCTTTCTTTTTCCTTTTCTAAAACAAAACACTATTCATAATTCTATTAAGTCTTTGTTCTTGTTCTCTAAGTTCAGGAATTTAACATGGCCTTGACTGAGCAAGTCTGTGTCAATTAGTAACATTTTCTAGAACTGACAGTTTCTTCCTTTACTTCCATATCTGTAAGTCCCTGGCCCTACCTACAAGCAGATTCACAGGGTCTGTTTGTAAGGACACATTCATCTGATTCCTTTCACCTTGGTTACACAAGGCCCCGCAGTGTCACAGAGCACCTTTGGTTCTGTGGAGGCTGCAGTGTCTGTTTTGTCTGTGGGCAGGGTCAGTACCAAAGACACAGACACCAACTGAAGGAACAGTGTAATTTATATAATGCAACACTGCAAAGAATTACAGAAGGAGAAGCTCAGCAATGCACCCAATCATCACTACCAAAGATGGCCTGTAGTGACTGAGGAAGATCCATCCCCAGTTACCCTCAGACTTTACCATCACGCAGCCCCACACAGCAGCTGGGGAGCCCCTGTCCCAGCCAAGGACTGGAGAGCCCCTCCCGGACACTGGGAATTCCTGCAGGTGCCTCCACCCACAGCTGAGGCTTCCACCCTGGCTGGGAGAGGGCCCAGCTTTGATAGTGCTGAATAAACAAGCTGACATCACTTCTAGTGCAGGAACATCTGGTTTCACACTCCTCTTGTATTCCTCCCAAAGCCTGACTGGGGCTCAAGGAGGAACCAAGGGAGTTGACTTTGATGCTACACCCCCAAATGAGGCCAGATGGGGACTTGTCTGGTTTCTAAATACAGAAAGGTAAATCCATGCTTCACCAATGAACAGATACATAGATCATATTGCTAATAATACATCATTAGTGAGCTGATACATTTGGTTGGAAGGTTCATCTAGAAGCCACCTTTGGCTCAGGGCCTGTTGTTCAGGCCTCAGTCAGGGCCTGTTCTTCAGGCCTTGGTACTTCTGACTGAAGTACGTCCTTTGATGTAGAGATGAATTACAATCTTCATAAAAATCCTTTCCATAACAGAGTCTTAGATTTAGGTATCAGACATAAAGACATCAGCTCTTGTTCTTCAGCTTAATGCTGTCAAGGCCATTACTCAGAGCTTTAAGTCACATTCATTTAAAACATGCCTAATTACTTGCTATTCTCTATGTTATTTATCAAATCCCCCTTTTCTCTTGAGATTGTATTTTTTAGACAAGTCTCAATACTCCATTTTCCAGCACAAAGTGTTGCAACAACTCTAACATGGAATCATAACACACCAAGTGCACACACTGCAGTGATTACAGTGACTGCCATGAATGCATTTCATAGTAACCTCCAATTTGGCAGCCATGAAGCCAATCCCACCAAGAAGAATTTTCTTCTTTCTGCCACTCTTCTACTGCTCTTTCTATTGAGATGATTCCTGATTTTTGGACTTCAAACCCATCACTGATAGAAGTGCAACACTCCTGTCCTATAATAGCCCAGGTTCCTCCTTGGCCAGCAAGCAGATAATCTAAGGCCATGGGTTCTGTAGAGCCACCATTCGTGTTTGTTTGGGCTCATAGGATGTGCTATTCGATATTTTAATAGTATCATTTGCTACTTCCAATAATAATTTATTTAACTTGTTAATGTAAACTCCATAGGATGAGGCAGCGCATATGGGGTAGGTGGGTGAACCATAATCTTTTTTTTTTTAAATCAAAGGCAATCTTTGGGTGGAAAACATTCTCTTGGCCCTCACTCTTCCTTGTGGATGTTGCTAAATTATCCTAAATGGTGGCACTGCAGCTTGGAGTGGTGTAACACTGACACTGACCAGCTCCAGCACCTCAAGTTCTATTTACATTTTGAGTAATGTTAAGCACTGAAATCCTTTCACATTGTGGCCTCTAATCAGAACAGGGGTAGGTTTCGCCTGAAGGGAAATCTTATTGAATCCTGTAAAACTCATCATTGCATTCATTTGTTCCACAGCACAGTTTTCTTTAACGGTCCCTTCACTGACTCTGTTATGAGTCAGAGCCCATGGACAGAGTTCTGGCCACCACGCAGAGTGGACCCTCCAAGAGAATCCCATTCCTCCCAACATTAGTTGAGAACAGATCCAGCAATCAGTTACATTGAGTGTTTTGGCTACTTTGATCTTTAAATTCTCACAACAATGTTTATGAATAAGCCCTTGGTGAAACTCTAGAGGTGTTTCTGGTGAACAAAGATTCTGGTTGACTATCATGATACAACTTACAGACATAAGTAGTGCTTTAGTGACAAGGTTATTAATTCTTTTTCCTCAATCTCATTCGGGTTAGGAACAAGAATTCCATTGTCCATGGTGGTGACATCTTTTTAATTCCAGAATAATGTCCCCAAGGCCCTTTGCTGCTCAGCTTCACCCCGGGGTCTGTGGGGAACAAGGCTTGGCCGGGTCCTTTCCCCTTCGGCTGCAGAGGTGCCAGGTCCCAGTCCTTGAGGGGCTCCCAGGCTCCTGGTTGGAATTCCTGTGGAAGTCACTCAGTGTCACATCAGCCTTCACATGGAGCCCCGTGGATCAGAGCATTTTCCAAAGGGACCATTGGGGCAAACAGGGAGATTTGGTCTCACAGGGTCTGTAAAACAATATCCTATAACCTCTGCTTGTTCTCACACAGAACGCTTGGCTGCAGGGACACATTCCCATATTTCCTGCCCAGGTTTCAGGATTAAAACTGTGTTGTCTTTCCCCAGAGCTGTTACTTCAGCTGCCTCGGGAGGGCCATTTGGCCTCTGGACCCACACTTTGGCTCCATTATTAGGCCTGGTGGATCCAAACCCTTTATCTCCAGGAACAGTGGTGATTTGAGGTGGATCTCCTTTTTTCACAATGGTTTTTAAAACTGCAATATCAATAATTGCATTACCTTGCCAGGGGGTTGAATAACCAAATCTTGTTCACTATTGTTTAACAGAATTACTTGAATTTCTCCTTGATAATCTGCAGCAATTTCTCCTCCCAGGACATGAACACTTTTCAAGGCCAAGCTCGAGCAAGCAGTTATCAAACCAAAGTGCCCTGGAGGAATCTGAATTCCTATTCTGATACTGATAACTCTCATTTGCTTCTGATTAATCCTAATTAATTCTAATGCATAAAGGTCCAGCCCTGCAGCCTCTGGAGTGGCCCTGTCAGGGGCCATCGCACCCAGAACAATTTCCCAGGAAGTCAAAGTCTCCCTGTCTATGGTTGTATTTGCAAACTGGGTGCAGTCATGCACATCAAGGGCGTTTCCATGTCCCCAGTGGGCCAATTGTTCAGGATATGGAGACCCATCTGTGGGATGGGTTCATCTGGAGATGGGTTCTCCAGGGGGACAGGTTCCCATCTCCTAATTTTTTCAACTGCTCTTTTAACAACCGCTTCATCCGTTCAATCCATCCTGCAGCTTGTGGACAGTCTGGTATATGAAAAACCCAGCAGTCTTAATCACTTTGTTTTTCACAGTAACAGAGAAAGTATTCTGTATCATAGTATCAGTAAACACTTTAAAAATGGCCAATTTCATCCCTTCCTTCTTTATTCATTGCATACAATCTCGCAGTTTCCCACTGACATTCGGGTCCTGGCCAATCGTTTCCTGTAGGGTATTCAGTGTTACATTCCTGAGCAGCCAAAGCTAACAAATTAGTATTGTGAACACTATTTCACAATATTTTTATTTATTTATGTATACATAAGTTTTTATTACCTTATATATATGTGTGTGTAATTATTTATTATATTATTATTTCAGTTGCACAACCAAATACAAGTTCAGGATTGCAAACTTCTTCTGTAGCTCCATGTGGGAGCATTCCAACAACAACTGTTCCTTCTGTTGGTGCTGTTTCCAATATGCTGTTAACAAAATTCATCTTTGTCTTCCCAAACCCACAGGTTCTTTTCCTGTTTCCATGTGCAATTTTTGGGTGCATTTCAATGTATCCAGCAGTTCAGCTGCTTTTAACCGACTGCCCCACTGCTCGCACGGGGCTCCCACCTCAGCCCACTCCAGAGCCAGAGAACTGCAGTTCTTCCCATCTGGGAATTTCAGACAGGACTGATTCCTTCCATTTACATTTAAAAAATGACATTTTGTGGTGATCCGGCCAGACTGTGCCAATTTTGTTTTCCCAGTGGGCAGGGCCAGCACCAGAGACACAGACACCAACTGAAGGAATCAGGGTAATTTACTGCAGTTAAAAGCAGCACAGAATCACTAAAGGAGAAGCTCAGCAATGCACCCAATCATCATTACCAAAGATTGCCTGCAGTGATTGAGAAAGATCCATCCCCAGTTACCCTCAGACTTTGCCATCACGCAGCCCCACACAGCAGCTGGGGAGCCCCTGTCCCAGCCAACGGAATTCCTGCAGGTGCTTCCACCCACTGCCTGGGAGAGGGCCCAGCTTTGATAGTGCTGAATAAACAAGCTGACATCACTTTTAGTGCAGGAACATCTGGTTTCATCCTTCTCTTGTATTCCTCCCAAAGCCTGGCCAGGGCTCAAGGAGGAACCAAGGGACTTTGAAGCTACACCCCCCAAAACAAAGTCAGATAGGGCCTTGTCTGGTTTCTAAATACAGAAAGGGAAATCCATGTTCCACTAATGAGCAGATACATCTATCACAATGCTAATGATCATGCATATATCGTTAATGAGCAAATACAAAGATAACCATTGGTTCGAAGGTTCATCCAGAGCTCACCTTTGGCTCAGGGTTCAGGCCTTGGCACTTCAGGGACATGGTTTAGTCCTGGGCTTGACTCTGCTGGGTGAACATCTGGACTTGATGAGCTCAGAGGTCTTTTCCAACAGAAAGGCTTCTATAATTCCAGGATTCTATCTGCTGCATTCAGCTTGGTCCATGGTAGCAGCATTACTTCAGTCAAAAAGTTTCCTCTTGGTCAGCTCCTGTGGCCTGAGGCTTCAGCTCCTTTAGCTCCTCGTGCTGAGCTGCTCATGCTGAACAAGACGACTCGGAGGGAAGAATGCAGTTCATCCAATTTCTTCTGGGACACTGAGAGGGGGGTGTGTGACAACAGGAGCATTGTTTCGTGTCGCCTCCTCTCTGCCCTTCACGCCTTTCAGCGCTTTGAAACAGCCAAGAGCTTTGTCCAAGAGTGCAGTGAAGCAGCTGTTCCTGCTCCCAGGTCTGGCTCTTCCCAG
>VZRZ01006274.1:26110-41300 GCA_013398175.1 Climacteris rufus | reverse complement strand
GGCTCCGGGCCGGGACCTCCGCCCGCGGGACGAGCCTGGGGCCGCTCAGCGAGTCCCCGCCCGGGCGAGCAGCGCCTCCCCTGCTCGGCAGCGCCCTGCCCTGTCCGGGTCCCGGAGAGGGGGTCGGGGAACAAGACGGGAACGTGGCAGAGCCCCCGGGTGCCCCCGGCTGAGGTGCAGCAGTCTGGCTGCTCGTTTCGCCTTAACTGGAGTCGTGACTCGGTCGCAGTGTTCGGGCAGATCGCAGAGGCTGCTGCACTTCCAGTCCCTGTTGAACAGGAGGAAGGAAGAGGGTGTGTGGGGAGTAAGGGAATTAAGAATTACAAAGATTGTGTGCATATGAGATCACCGTGTCTGGCCGTGGGTAATTTATACTCTGGCTGTGCAGGGTGTTCGGTTTTAACTGTGGACTCATTACCCCGGCGTTCCTTGTCGCGTAGCTCTCGGTGTTCCCCGTCTGCTTTCCTCGGACTCATGGGAAAGTACGTGTGTGCTGCTCGGTTCCTCGCAGGCAGCCCCGGAGCCCCGGGACCGCGCAGACGGGCTCTGTGAGGCATCTGCCGCTGGGCCGGGGGAGCTGCGCGGAGCACGGAGCGGGGTCGGGCTGCTCCTGCCTGGCCGGGCGCCCACGTGGTGCCGCGGCCGCGCAGCGCGGGGTAACACCTCGTGCGGGTCAAAACTCCCTGTAATTAGCGAACAGCTTGCTATTCCTCTTCGCAGTTACAACCACGCCTTTGTGAAATAGATTCACTTGAAGAAAGATAGCCTGCTTGGCACCTTTAATGTACGATGCGTACAAAACCAGTAATCGCTGTAATCCCTACTTGCCTTGAACTTAAGAAAAAAAATTTTGCTATCAGACTGGCTGCAGAAAAGTGCGAGGAGAGCTTCAGAAATGGAATTATTAAACTTGCACCATATGGTGCAGCTGTTCCAGAAATGAGATGGAACAGTCAGCCCCTTGGATCTCCTGTGAGACAGCTGTGCAGTACAGCAGTGGTAGAAATTATGTTTGCTGCCTAGGAGAAATAAACCTTTATTTTTTCAGGAAGATATTACAGAAATCACTCAACTCATTAGGGGAGGAGGAGCTTAAACTCTTCTAAAGATTCTAATAAGCCAAGCAAAAATGCCTGAGCTGAACAAATCTCCTCAGGAATAAGGGCTGTATTTGTTTGAATCTTTAGTGTGTGATCATGTCAGCAGTGCTAAGTAACAGATTTAATTGTGAATTCATCCAGGTGTCAGAACTGGCCTTGAAGNGTTTGAATCTTTAGTGTGTGATCATGTCAGCAGTGCTAAGTAACAGATTTAATTGTGAATTCATCCAGGTGTCAGAACTGGCCTTGAAGTAGGGAAGTATTTATTTTTTTTTAATTTGCAAACCAGAATAAGAATGTATAGTCCAAGAATAAGATCATAGCTGTCTATCACAAATTTTACTTTTGTGGCTATGGAAACTTTAGTCTTGAGGCAGGAGGCAGTCCTAAAATTAGAACTGCATAAGTAGTATATGTTTTAGATTATTTTAAAGATCACTTTTACATTGGTATGCAGTTCACTATTGCTCCCTGAAGTAGATCTGCTACAAGTGATAGATGCTGTTTGAAGTTTTGTGATTGATATAACTCTCTAGGGATGCAGAAAGTATCAAAGTTCAATATCTTTATTAAAATACAATTCTGGATGGTCAGTGTTGGCAGTAAAACTTGTATTGATTTTTGAATGTTACAAAGCACTACTTGGATATAATTGAAGCAGTTAACTTAAAAATGTAAAGCACTGTTTGTGAAGTCTGAAATCAGGTGTTATGAAACAGGCTTCATAAAGAAGTTTCAGGTGATACAGCTATCCGTTTCATTTAACTACCTTCTATGGAATAATAAGTCCATAATATACCAGATAGCTGTGCTTATTCCTCTTAAACTCTAGGATGTGAAAGCTGTCAGCTGCCCAAACCATGCAAACAGCCTGCATGTTCCTGTGCTGTTGACTACTACAAAGCATTTGTTTCATTTGGGGGATAAAATTTACTTTTCTAATTGATTAATGCATAATATCATAGGCTAGCTAAGATGTAAACTTAGTCTGTAATGGAAGGCTGGGAACCTACTGACTGCCCTTTTCTCTTGAATGCTTTGGTAGGGAGAAAAGAGAGGGCTGCAAGGAAAAAAGTCAAGATAATTTTGACTATTTTTATTCCATGCTGTTCAGCTCTAGGAGTTTCTAAGAAAACAGCTAAATATATCAGAAAGATAGCATCTGAATGTGATGGAGATGCTTCATTCCTAAAATTTCTACCTCTAAGTTGTTTGTTGTTCTTAAGTCAGTCTTAGTACTATAGCAGTTGTTTTGCTAAAATTGAATGTTTTGGTTGTATCAGGATTGCAGAAGTTACCAGCTGAGCTTTGGACTTTCTGTTTTGTGTTGTTTCATAGCTTTGTGTTGCTCTTTCATAGCAAGTGGAATGTGGTCCTTGCAGGTCTGTGCTCTTAAGTGAGGATTATTCTGCAGCTTCTCCAGCACCACTTAGCAGGCACTGCTTTCCAGTCAGCACTGCTTAGATTGCCTGCATCGGCTCAGAATTAAACAAGAAAAATCTCTTTTTCTTACAATGGGCAGATTATGATGTGGTATTTATGTATGACAAAAAAGGAGTGGCAAGTGGAATGGAGGTAAAACACACAGTAAAACTGAAAATTTAGCGCTGCAACAGAAGTTAATTAAAATGGGAAAGGTTTGTCACATCCACTACTAAGGGAGAATTTAAAGGAAGACTTTGTATTTTATGGTTCTCGAGATCCTGGGCCATAACCTGTTTGGTGCACACTCTTTCAGAACAAGAAATAAGCCTGTATTTGTGGTTTGATACGCTAAGCCAGGTTCTGCTAAGTAAATGTGAATAAACATAACTTTGAAAAACAATAGTTTCTTCCAAAGAGGTTCATGCCTATTGCTAATATTAAATATCAAAGCATGAATCAAAAGCAGCTAGTTGACTTTTCAGCTGAGCATTAAGTGTTCCTTAAATCAACAGTTCAGCACAGTTTGAATTGACCAAAAAGGCTCTCCTGTCTAGTTTTAGTAACGGTAGCTCTTTGATCTTTGATCCATTTGGGCTGTGGTGATTACTGGGGTTTGGGGTTGTTTGGTTGTTCGGGTTTTTTCCCCCCCAGATGTGGTGTGTCTGCTAATCTTTATTTTGGGCTTCCTTTTTTCTCCAGTGATTTTTTTTTCAGTTATTTGAGGGAGAACTTCTTATGGCTGACACTTCCTTGCCAGATCCCTGTGTTTAAACATAGATCTACTTCTTCATAACTTCTGTGCTCCTTGGATAAAACTACAAGACGACCTTGCTTGGCAGACGTTTCTCACTTGAATTTGAAAACATTATCTGCCTCCACCACTGCTGTTTACTGAGCCTGGGCAGAGGTTTGCCTGATTCCCTTGAACCAAGGGGAAGAGTGTTAACCTGCTGAAGTGGTGGGACAAAGGGACATCTGAATAACTGGGCGTTGGAGAATTGCAAGGGAAAAGACAGACAGGTATGAGAGGAAACAGCAACATGATCAGGAGAGGAGCTGAGTGGGATGTGGTCATCACACACAGGTTAGATGGGAAAGCAGATGGAAGGGGACTTTGAAGAGGAGCGTTCATAGGGATGAAGTAAGTGAGGTTTACCTGAACAGGCTCAGACTAGTGCCTGGAGTAACTCTTGAAAGCTTCAGGTTGCCTGCATGCTGCAGTTGTTAAACAGTGTTGAAGATGAACAGATGCTTGGATATATTGATTGTCTGTGATCTGGTTTCACTAACAGCTTGTCTATAAACCTCCTTACAGAAGGTCTAAATACTGTTCATTTGTTTCTCTTATATAATTTCAGCTTACTTCAGGCATGTGGGTGGAGGTTTTTTCCTGTTTTTTTTTTTTCAGTTCAGTGGTTTTTTGTTGTTTTTGTGGGGTTTTTTTTTAAATCCTAGTTAAAATGTTAGTTAAAACACTTTGGTGCAAGGAATCAGCTTTTTAATGCCAGCAGTTTTCAGCACAGGAAAGGCTTAACCATCTTGTGTTGGTTTTTGTGTCTCTCTGTTTGAAGATCTGTAGCTGCATAGGCTGACAAATGCTGTTGTCTATATAGACAAACATGAAGCTGGGGGTGAAAACCAAATGATGCTCTGGTGCTTTTTCTACTGTTCCGGCTCCTTTTTTCCTTGTAGTCAGTGAGTTTTTCACCTAACTTAGACTCACTGTTTGTTCCCTGTAACTGTCAATATCTCTTTCCTAAAACAGACTAGGCATTAATTACAAAGATATTTGTAGCAGTTACAGATAGTCTGTGATCTTGACAAATGTGAAATAATTGGCTTTCTGTAAGCCTGAAACACCTTCCATGTTCTTGTCTTAAGAAGCCTGATCTCATGGCCTGCAGAAATGATCTGGGAAGTACCTGTAGTGGAAATGACTGAATCACAAAATGCTCCAGAAACAGCAATGAAATTGATCTTCAAAATTGGGCATTGGAAATAAAATAATCACTTGCTGTAGTATAGTATTTGTATTTCTGTTCTTATGCTTGGATACTGCTGGCAGCTAAGGAATCCTCTGTCTTTTTCTCTCTTCACTGAATCTTGGAGACTTGCAGGGAACAAATAAACCTTAGGTTTTTAAGAGCAGCTGGTATGAAACACAGGTACATGAAGCTCACGTGGAAGGAGACTGACTGATTTGTTTTTCTGGTGTGTTTCTTCAGGCTTCCAGCATAACAGGTATTGAAAGGAAATATATAACCAGAGGGGTTTGATGAAACTTAAGAACTAAGGAAACGGAGTTCATTTTCATCTTGACTTTTTTTTAAAACTCTCTGTGTGTGACTTAGCTCTTGGATCCTTTTTCTCTGCTGGCTTTCTTGAGGAGATTTGCTGTTTTCCCTCCTACCTGCAGGGTAGATGTTGTAGAACAACAGAAGTTCTGTGGCCAGAAGTATGTGTTCTCTCAAGTGTGATCCATGTGCTGAGGTCATACCAGAAAGCTGACTAACAGGGGAATGAACTCTTGCACAGCCACAGAACACAAAAACCTACTCCTCCCAGATTCATATTGCACATTAAAGTAACATTTCTAGCAATACTTCTTCCACATATAGGGAGAAGGAAGAAGTGACTGTGGGAGAAGGGCAGAAGGGCAATTCTACCAACATGAAGAACCCAGACCCTGCATCTGTAGATCCTGCCAGCAAGCTTATGTTGAGATTTATGAATCTCATTCTTCATTACATCTAGAGTTGGAATGTGCACTTTTATTTCACTTACTAGAAAAATAATGTTTTCAGAAGAAAACTCTGAATGTCTTGGTTTCAAGAGATAAATGAGGATGGTACTGACTTAAAAGAACTTGGTGCTATTTATTTAAAGTGTAGTAAAGTCAGATGAATAAAACTGAAGATCCTGCTTGTAGATGATGCAAATATCAGGATTACTTTAACAGGGTACACAGAAATCCCCCTGTCAGCCAGGTAGCATTCTGCAGTGTTTGATGAGCTGTGTGTGTATAGCACGCTTTGCATCTCTTTGGAGTTCTGAAGGGGTCTTGAATCATTGCAGTAATCAAATATAGTTGTTGATTTTTTTCCAGTGTGAAAACTAACATAGGTTTGTTATGAAATGTGTCAGTCAGGCTCAGATAATAAACTGTTGAATACCAGTATCTTTCAAAGACTTTTTAAAAGCAATCTTTTCTGTAAAACCATTTGGCACGTTCTGTTACGTAGATAGGTTTTTTTCTTCTATAGAACAAACTTCAGGTAAGGTCCAAACTTCATTTGAAGTTTGTATATGTGAGCAATTGAAAGAGGTAAAAAAACATATCGTGTGCCAGTCCATCAGGTGGCATGTGACACTGGCAAACACTACAGTGCATCTCATTTTGGCTACCTGCAGTAGCTACAGAAGACTGGAATTTCTGGTACTCCCCTGTTTGCTTTCTGAACCATGTTTTCTAAGTAAGGCAGACAGCATGTGAGGGGGGCTTTCCTTACACTTGCTGTTGTCAGCATGGATCTAAGGTTCTAAAATTTAGTTGTTCTTTAATGTGCACAGTTAGAAATTTTTGTTTTGGCTTATCAGGTAGAAAATTAGAGCTGTGGAGTTCTGCTTTAGCTCCTGATCACAGGGAGTTGTGTTATGTGTGAAGGTCAGTGTGGGGCATAAAAAGTGGACAGCATGGAACCAGTTCTTTTTCCTTGTCCTTTAAATGGTCCTACATTAAATGCAGTACAGGAACACATCCCTAACAAAATGTTAGTTACTTCTAAGATCTAGCTTGTGAGCTACTGTTTTCTTTCTAGTTCAAAGATAAAATCCTAGGGGAATCTTGTTTACTGCTGTTTTAATTTGTCGTGCTTTTGCTGTGAAATTTGGGGCACTCCTGACACCCTGCCTTGGCTAAAATGTGTAGAAGTGCTTGTAACCCGGGCAGATACTTCACAAAATGTGTGGAAGCCTGCTGGACTCCGTGTGGTCCCAGAAAGGCTGGGTGATGTGTTGGGTGGAACAGATCTCTGGGCTGTGCTTCCCCAGCAGGGGCTGTGAACCAGGTGCAACAGGATCGTGTTGGGATGCCCTGTGGAGGCCAAGGATGGTGGTGTGGATCCTCCTGCACTTTAAGACATTAAAGAATGTGTATTAATACTGTGTTGATTTTTTTTTAAGCCACAGAAATTAAGAGATAATTTAAACCCTAAGTAGTTTGCAGTATTTAATAGATATTCTGCTCTTTTGCTTTGTAAATTCTTCTGATTTTAGTAGCAAATTTGAAATCTTTACTGTGTCAGTTTCGCTGGCCCAGTTCTGGAGTGTGATGTAAAAGAGCAAATAATTCCTTTTTCACTAAGAGAGCTTGTTGTTTATTGAACTAATTTCTGCATCCTTCCAAAACATCAGTGTGTCCTTAAATATGTGCTGCATATTGGTAATGATATTACTGTTCCTGTAGCAGTGCCTTAAAGATCAACTGACAGATTTTAAATAGCTTTGAAACATCCTCCTGTGTCTATTGTGTAAATTCACAATATTTAGAAATAATCTTTTGACAATATTTTAACAATGAGAGTTGCAAATGGAAAGCAGCCTATGCACGCTGGGCTCTCTGGTGCATTTGGTGTGACTGGGATGAATAAACAAAGCAGGTTAAATTTAGAAACCAGAATTGTAACCTTCCTAGAAGTTTTGTGGGGGAAAAATTAGAATAACATAATTTGAAGGACAAATAATTTTATATGAAGTTATTGTTAGGAATAACAGACTTTCTGAAATGGATTGGCAAATTTGCTAGACTAACTTGTTATAATTTTTACATCTTTATTGGGTGTGTTAAGTGACTTGCATCTTTCACAGTGTAAGGTAATGAAATAGAGGGGAAACTCAAGCATTACTCAAAGCTAGTAAGTCACTGAGCAAGTGAAAAAACTGAATTTACAGCCAAGAGATTATTTTATCATTTAATGCTTTGAATATGTGCTGTATCAAAATGTTACTGCTGTCTAGTAAAGCGGAGGATGGGGCTTAAACTATTAAAGGAAATGCAATAGTTCATTGCTCTAAAGTAGTGAAATTATCAAAGGGCTGCTACTTAGTGACATCTTCAGCTGTTAGCTTTGTTCATGGGATAATACATGCAGCACTTTGCAATGTGTAAAATGTGTTTGTAATAATTAGAAGTCACCTGTGGAGGTGTGTAAACCATAGATACGTAGCTAGCATTGTAAAATCCTAAACCCCCCACACATTCTTACATGGCATAGATACAAGGAAAGTCTTCCTGTGGGTTTTGTGTTGTGGAAAGGACATAAGATCTTGAGCTAGGGCAGAGGATTGCTTTTAACAGTGATGTGATCTGCCCTGTGGGGGACTGTGTTTGCACAGCAGCAGCAGAGGTGGCTGAGATTGCTGCAAGGGATTCTTCAAAGGGGGAACAGTGGCAGAGCGAAGCAAATGGAAGCTTCTGTCCACTCCAGTCAGAGACAGGGTTGATCTGACAAGATTGGTAGTACAGTGAGTAAATGGCTCTGAGAGATGCAGAGAAATAAGGGGGAAGGTTGTTTTTAATACACTGTTCTCAGAAACAGGTGAAGGGCCCTTATGTAGCAACATTACTGTGCTGCTCCCACGAGCATAATTTTTGGTGGGAATCTTCCCTTCTCACCTCTTCATCACTCAATGTGAGGGTCTGCTGGAAAGTGTTTTGATTTCTATTGAGTTGATAGCCTCTAGAACAAAAACCTTCTGAAGCTGTTTTCTTGCTTTTTATACCATCCTGTTGTCCCTCTCACTTCTCTCATTTTTGTTTCTGCGTGTTTTAATTCCTGTTGTTTCTGTTTATCCTGTGGCACACATGCTTCTTTCTTTTTCTGTTAGCTTCCTGTGAAGCTTGAGCTTTCTGTCATACATCTTCTGATGCAGCTCCTACTCAAGACTTGCCTTCACTTTCAGGGCTAGGTATCTTGACTTTGGACTCGTAAGTGCTACCAGGATGAAGTATTAGTAGTTCCACGTGGTTTTGAGTCAGATTGTTTGCAGACAGATTTATCTCTTCCTCTGCCTTTTTTTTTTTGCTGTTTCCCATTACATTTTACCTTTGCTCATGTCCTTATCTGCCTTTTGCCTTATGTTTCCTTCATCAGCTGTATTGCTATTGCTTTTTGGTATTTCATGAGGAACGCTGGCAGTTTAGGACAAGCAAATCACATGACAAATTTTTCCATTGCTTAGAAAAAAGCATTGTCCAAGGAAAATGGCACGGTCAGGATGGTTAAAATTCTCTGGCTGTTTATGAGGGGAAAGCTACAGGAAGGTGATCTACTGAATGCATCTCTCTTTGTGGTCTCTTGCTAGACCAAAGCAGGAGCACAGTTTCTGCTCATGCCATGTTGTCCTGGGATAACAAGCCCAGCTACAGTTGGTCTTGACCACTTCTGGTGGGGTTTTGTACCGGGGCTGTGCGATGTGTCTGGGATTTTGTGAATGCCTTAACTCTGGTTGTATAATCTGTGTTGTGGATTTGATGTGCTGATACACCTGACTTTGTCCAGCAGAAAGCACCTTGTGTCTGGCAGAACCACCGTGGAACTGGAGCCAGTGAAGTCTATTACACTTTCAGTGCTGTTCCTCTCCTTAAATGTGTGGGTCTGCCTAGTTCAGGGGTTTGACTTGTGTGGCCTTGTCAGTTCTGTGTCACTCAGTGCATGCTGCAGTGCTGTGGCTCTTCTTGCCTGGAATGACAAGAAGACATTCCAGACACTCCTTGTCTGGGGTGAAAGTTGGTTGTACTCATTCCTGTGCTTTTAATCCTAGACCTGATTTCTGACATGTAAGAAGCGTGGATATAGGGACTGGCAGAGCAGAAGAAGAGGCAAAGACAGTGTAAGAAGTGAGCATTAACAAGTCATATGGTTTCAAAGTAAATCAAAACCTTAGGGAAGTCAAGATATTGGTGCAATTTTTTTATGAGGTGAAGGAGGATGAGTGTTATCTTGTGCTGTCTCTTCTGTGGACAGGAAAGCATCTGTCCTGTTCAGTGTTTACCAGTGACAGGGAGGAGGCAATGGAGGCTGCCCAAATTGCAGATGGCAGCCAACAGTCAATATGCTGTAGGCTGCTTATCCAGAGGAACCTGGACAGGCTGGAGGATTGGGCCAACACCAACCCTTTGAAATTCAGCAAGGAGAAACACAGTTCTGTGTTAAGAGTCACTGACTTCAGTAGCCCTTTGCCTTGAGCTTTCCTATGCTTATTCCTCCCCAGTTTTCCTTGCTGCCTTCACCTAAATATGACACAAGTCTTGTACAGCCCTACATGCTCTTCCCTACCATTCCACAGTGAGTCACGTAGCCCTGTAGGCATTAGTCCCCCTAATGGGAAGGCTCTGTTGACCCTCACTGGAAGTTTCCAAGTGTGGTAAAGCCTTGAGCAGCCTCGTTTTCTACCAAAAGCTGATTCTGTTTTCAGTAAGAGGTTGAACCAGAGACCTCTGAGGCCCTTTCTAACCTGACTTACCCAGTTATTTTAAGAGTTGCCACTGAACTGTAAATAAATAAATTCTGAGTTGTTTGCTCTGTTTGCAGCACAATTTGCTGATAATAATCTGTATTTTAAAGCTGCATTTTGCAGTCTTGTTCTGCTTGTTGATGATACCTCAGTTACTTGGTAGAGTGGCAAAATACTTCCACTTCTGACTCACTGTTTGTGTTGGGTTTTTTGATTGTTTGTTTTCTGTTAATGCAGCGCTAGCCGTAGAAGCTGTATTCTGTCTCTTAAAAGTGATTTTGCTAAATCAGTGTTAGAAACTTGTCAGACTTGTGGACAAATTTTAAACAAGTTATACTATATTGTTGAGATGTTGCAAATGGTACTTAAAATATGGCAGTATGGCATGCTATTACAGGCTGGATTTTTTTTTTCCCCCCCAGAGAATCCAGTGTGTATTAGTAGTACTTGAGGTATGAGCTGTAAGACAAATTCCATTCTAGAGCTTCTAAGCCAGCACTTCTTACATTTTAACTGCATGATCAAATTCAGATATTTGTTCAGTGTGCTATGAATGGGCGCAGTAAGGTGACAACAGAAATACTGGTTTTGTAAATGAGCTTTTCAAAACTTCACAAAATGGTCTGCTTTCATGGCTGACTCTGGTCTTTTTTGAGAGGAGGGAGAAATTCCTGATTGAACAGTCTGTCCTTAAGCAGATGTTGGCTCCATTACTTACCCAGTAGAGATTCAAAATCAGTGGTCTACATCCTGGACCAGTGTCAGAGCAACACTGGACTAAGATCAGCAATGTTGTAAAGCCAAGTGCTTGGAAAGCACAGAGGTCTGGACAGCAGTGTTGTGCACCAGTGGGAATTGGAATGAGAAGGTTTGGGCACCCTGCACTTCTGCATTTGCGTTCCTTCGCTGACGCACGAGGGCCGTGGCCGTGCTGGGGGTTGGTGCAGTAGCACAAACACTCACATAGTTACACCACACATTTTGTGGTTTGGCTGCTGCTTAACCATGATTCTGTTGGTTGAGTGCATAAAAGATTGGGGTTTTTTAATTAAAAGTTGATGGTGTTGCTTAGATGGCTTTGTTTTGCAGGGGTGTGGCAGCTGTGTTGGTGTCCCACCTTGAACACTTGAAGTGCAAATGCTCATGCACGAGTGTGTGTGCTTGTGTGGTTGGAATGGCATAAGGATGACAACTGTAAATGGGTGCAAAATTGCTCTTTCCAGGACTTAGAGGATCACAGTCCTACATTATTCTGTGTTCATGTGTTCTCCTAGGTCAATGTGTCTGTAGCATGACTTCCTCAGAACAGCTGTTTCTTCTGTCAGAGCTAATGCTGCTCAGAATTTCATCATGATGGTCACAGTTTCATCAACAAACTTTTGTGATCACTTCCATCTTAATCTAAGGGAGTAATACATCCTCTTCTAATGCCATCACTGCTTTATTGTGGCAAAGGATTAAAGCAGTCATTCTGTTCTTCAGTAACTATATAATAGCTGTACGTGATTTTACTTGAAATTCCAAAAGAACAGAATAGCGTAAGGTGCATGTTTTGATATTTATCAGCACTGTAAATGTTACTTTTTAGGTCCTTTTGTAAGACCACAGTGATTTTTTTTCTTCTGTATTTGGTACCTAAAGCATAGAAGGAAAGATCAGTAGTGTTAATTTTTTGTTGTTTTGGTGTGGTTTTTAAAATTATTCTCTTGATGAAGTTCCAGCTTTCTGCCCACTACTGAGCACATGCTCCACACTCCGCTACCCTATAACATGCAGGGGCACAGATTGACTTTTGAAGATAAATGTTGTTTTTTGAGATCTGCCTGTCCAGATTTTATTTTCATGGAAACCATAAGCTACTTTATAGTTTATGGCAGTAGGAATAGGCCCATAGGCTTTTTTTTTCAGAGGGACAAATGTAAAATTTTTATTCATCTTGGCAAAAGTAAGGTTTTGATTCAGAGAGACAGCCCATTCTATGTGGATTTGATCTTGTCTCCATCACTGTGCTTGAGCATTTTTAGGCTGGGTGGGAGTTGTTGCAGGTATCATCATCTTTTATTAAAGTATCTCTGGTTTTTTGTCCTTTCTATTTCAGATTTAGCCTTGGAATCTAATCCATCTGATCATCCCAGAGCAAGCACAATTTTCCTGAGCAAGTCACAAACAGATGGTAAGCTAAGTTTTTTCCAATTTAACAAAAGACAGGAGAAAATTGGAAAAATAAAAGTAACAGCTCAAGAACATGGTGCTTCAGTTCTTTCAAGGCATAGGGAGTAGTAATTTATGTGTTTACACAGAAATGTGTTTGTAGACCATTTAACACTTAAAATCTCTCATTCTTCAAAATGCTTAAATGTCAGATTCTGGAGTGCAGATCCTAGTAGTCTGAAGGAGCAAGGCTTTCTTCTTTAGTGTAATTCAAGTTTCAAGAACTGGTGGGGTTTTTTATGACCAAGGACTGTTGTAAAAATTACTCTAAATTTTTAAAAAGCACGGTTTTTTGTAATAAATAATAAGCCTAAACCATTAGTCTGTATGAGTTGTTTGAATAGTTTCAGAGGATAAGTATTCTCCAAAAATAGAAAGTAATATTCTCCAATCCTGGTTTTAATTATATGGATATATTGGGATTTTCAATTTCTTCACAGATCTCTAGTTTATGTAATAAAGTCAATTTTGAACAATTGGTATAGCTTGTGCATTCCAAAATGCTATGAAAAAGTGGAGGCATTTCTATATTGCACAAATAAAAGCAAATTCTGACAATTGTACATTTTGAAGTTGCAACTAAAAGAAGTTTAAGATAATCTTTTTAAAGTGCTTCTGTTTCTTTTATAGTTGGTTCTTGTTTGAAGCACTGTTTTGCTAAGAAAGTGATGCACTCAAGGTTGGATGTGTTGATAGAAAGCTGCAGTGTGTCTATTAACTTGGCATAGCTTTGCCACAGAAAATAATTATTTTGACAGATCTGTCAGTTGCTGTCCTGCTATTCAGAGTCTTGTGGCAAGTGGTAAAATTGTCAGTTGTATCAACTTTGCAGTGCTCAGATAATCTGTGAGCAGTGGGAACAAGCACTAGCCTGGTTCTCCAGAAGAGATGATACCAAGAGAATGTGAAGACCTCTTTTTTCAGAGCCTCTGAGGTCAGCCTTTAACCAGCCAGAGGCTCTGACCTGCTCATTTCAAACACCTCTTGGATGAGCAGTGCTGAAGTTGCAGCTCACAAGCTGACAGAGTTCATGGACACTGTCCCTGTGCAGCCTTCCAGCCTTGTGCAAATCATGTTCAAACTACAGGAACAGGCTTGTTGGGGGTAGTATTGCTTTTAAATGTGGTTTGGTTTTCCTCTAATGTATTGAATTGTGTAGACTTGTGTTCAAGTAGGAGCAGGGTCTGCTAGGTGAGGTAGTAGCTATTAAACTATTCTCTGCAGTTTGTATTAGATTAATTGGTTTTTATGGAGAAGTTGGGCAGAATAATTTATTTTCTAATTTCCCTGGTTCTTCTTTAGTTAGCCTTCCATAGAATTAATAGAATTAATATCCATAAGTTCTCTCTCATTGAGATGTTACATCAATATTATGAGTTTTGATTTATGCAAAAAGACTGAAAAAATATGGATACTACTTTCCAGTTTTCAGTTTTTCTAAATATGTAAGAGAATGTGTCCTGCTAAAGAGTGTAATGATCTGAGATTGGAACTTTGGAGAGGTGCCTGTCCAGGCTGGTCACATTTTATACTCTGTGCATGTCTGCAGCTCTGGGCTCTCCCCTGACAGCACTGCTGTACTGCTGCTGTCACAGCTGCAAGTTAAACCTTGCAGTCTTTTCTGAAAGACTGACACAGTTTAAAATGATCAAAGAACATGGTTGCAGTTCTATGATAAATCAGTGCATAGCTTGTGCCAGCATCTTCTGTATAGCAAAATACCTTTTAACCTTCTGCTGTCTAATAGGAGGAGAGAGAACATGTGAATAATGCTGGGCACCTCATTTGCTCGTTGTGTGTCTTTGGCAGGCTCAGTGTGTGTTGGTTTTGCTTCTGGTTGCTGTTGGATGTTGGACAGTGTCTGTTGGAACTGTCTGAAATCACCCTGTTTTTCATGATGCACAGCATCTTTTCAAAGCTGAGACATTTTTTCTCTTAGTGTGACGGGAAGTAGTTGTTTGTAAATGTACATGTGGGTAGATGGAAGTAGTGTGTAGCTTACTTGCTTGATAAAACTTGGTATTTTTTCCTCAAACTATTTTTCCAGATACCTAAAGTAAAATCTGAAACTTTCAGTACTCACTCATTGTAGAAAACTATGTTAAGAGAATGACTTTATTGCATGTAAATTGGGAAACCTTTCAGTTCACATTCTTTCTCCTCCTTTCTAGTGCGAGAGAAGAGGAAGAGTAACCATATAAATCATGTAAGTAAACCATATTCTATAGAAATAATATTAGCATAGTGGGCCAAAGATAAATTCAAAGAAGCAGCTGTAGTGGTTTTAGGTGTATAGTCTTACACGTGTTCCAAATCCTTCTTAGCAAGGTAAAACTGGGTTTGCCTGTCTCTAAAAGATAAACAGGCACAGTATCACAAAGCATAGAATGGCTGATGTCAAAAGAATAAGAATTAATTTTTTTGTTATATCAGTCTTAAGCATTTCTGAACAGTAAAGAAGAAAATGTAAGTCAACCTATCTGTACTTTCTTTTAAACAGAAATAAAACTGCATTGATTTCTCAGCTGAGATGACAAGTCTTGAATTGAATTACTTGCTGATTGAGTATTGCTACAGGACTTAAAGAAGTGTATCCAGTATGAAAAGAGAATGATAAACAGATCATCAGTATCACAAAGAAGTGATAATCCATTCGTTTTAAAATCTGAAAATAGGCTCTCAGCTTCTTCCCCAGATATTAGTTCTTTGGACATTTCACTTACCAAAAAAAAGTCTAAACAAAAAAGATGCAATGTCATTAATAAGTGGATAAAAAATAATTGACTAGTAAAGGTAAGAATGGAAGTTACTAACACAGAGCTTAAAAAATACTGTTCAGCCAAAGTGTCTGCTGATAAAGTACTGGTCAGGTAATGGTATTTCAGGTCTCTTGTATTTGGTGTGATTATGCAAGGAGTGGGAGTGATTTTTTTTTTTTT
>VZRZ01006274.1:2950-26094 GCA_013398175.1 Climacteris rufus | reverse complement strand
TTTTTCCTTTCTTTCCTTTCTTTTTTTGTTATGATTCCAGCTTTGGTCTGCCAACACCAAGGTGAAGTGTGATCGGATTGTTTTTGCTGGCAAACTTCAGCTAGAATGGGAAATATTCCCAGGCAGCCATTGGGTTGTAAAGGGTGCCAACATTTTCATATGGAAGACTTTCAAGTTTTAGACAAGGCATTTTTAAAAATGCTGGTGAAAACTAATGAACCTTGAGCTGTTTGATTAAAATTCCTCCCTCAGTTATGATGTCCTATTTCTAGTGCAAGGCATTCTCTAAAAGTGCTCAGGGAAGCCCAGAGAGGGTCATATAGGAAGATTTCTTACAGTACAAAATGTACATGATTAGGATGGATGATGGAGCATATTGCTAGCTCTAAAAATAATGGTAGAAGTTAGGGTAATAGCAGTACTCTGTGTCCAGGCTGCAGGTGCTACACAGGACATGTGTGAAGTGAGCCATGTCAGGTACAGGTTTCTTTTTTTCGAAACTAACATGACAAAACCCCAAATGTAAAACTGTCTTTATGGGGAGCAATACTGGATAACCAGAAACTGTAAAGGTACAGGAGGTACAAGAAGGGACATGGTGATTGTGGAGTCACAGGGAGATCTGATAGAGTACATCACAGAGAGGGAAAACTGAGACACAAACTGGCAAGAACAGAATGGAAGAGAATACTGAGAAAATCAGAGGACTTGCTGCCTTAGCTGCAGCTATTTCTGCTGAAATTTTTCTAAAAGCATCTTGTTGTATCTTAAAAGGGATGATTTATAAATGTATCTTACACAAAGGAACTTGATGGCTACAGGGTAGCTTTCATTGCAGCAGCAGCCATCCACTGAGACCTCCTGTGCAGTAGCCACTTGAGGTGTAAAGGCAGTATTCAGTGTGCTAAACAAAAGCTTACAGAATCCCTCTTTATGAATGTATTTCAGTCCTTTTCCTCTTTTTTTTTCCCCCTCAGGTTTCTCCTGGGCAGCTTACGAAAAAATACAGCTCATGTTCAACAATATTTATAGATGACAGCACCGTCAGTCAGCCTAACCTTAGAAGCACAATAAAGTGGTAAGGACCCTTTGCCATCAACAAGGGCTGGAGTGGCATTGTAAGGGTTATTTGGGATTTTGTGAGAGTCTGGTCTGTTCCAAAGCCAGCTGTACAATGGAATGAGAGAAGCACAGCACTGCTTCTGCAGGCTGGTCATGGAAGGGGTGTAGAGGTCTGGGTAACTGGCTGCTGAAGTGAGCTCCTGTTTAGTCACAGAGCTCATGCACTGTCCTACTTCAGAGTCATTCTCATCATGCACTTGAGGCAATGCAGAAGTGTGTCAGCATTTTGGGTTTGAAAGTATGTGTTGGGGTGGGGAGTGTAGTTCACACTGACAGCCAAATCCAGAAATTCTTCATCTGGGAAAACTTGAAATGGATTTTCTATGGAGTTGCAGGAAAAGTTGCAGGACTGTTTGATACTTGCCAGTGGTATTAGTCTGCCCTCTAGTTGTGGAAAAACAGCATGTTGCTGACTTGGGGTTTAGTGCTGGCCTTTCTGCCTTTTCTTCACATACTTGTCATTTTAGGTAGGTGGTAATTATGTTCTCCAATGGAAATGGCTGTTGGACCTATTTTTCTGGGTACCAGAAAGGCAGCTATTTGCACTTAGATGCTACCAGCTGAGAACTGAGAAGAGAGTTTCACCGTGCTTGAGGGAAAGGAAGGCTGAGTAGATTGAGTCCCAGAAGGCTTTGCTGTTTTAATGTGTAGTAGAGTTTGGAAATGTCTCAGTTGATTTGTCACTTTAAAGTTTGGTTTCAGACAAAGATACGTAGCATGCCACTTCTCCTTTTCTAGAGAAACAAGAACCTAAAAAATTATGCTTGGGCTGTTTGGAAGGGCTGTACAGCTGACAGCAGATCAGAGTTTTTTTGTGATAGCTTCCTGTGATGGCAGTGTTCCTGTTACCACCACCAGTAAAGAATCTGAAATTTGGCCACAGTAGACAAGTGTTAATACATGAAACCTATTGTCTCACTTAGCAGGGACTGAAATCTGTTCTTGTCCACTTCTTCCATTATGCTGGCATCATCATCTTTATTATTCTCTTTTTTAGACAGGTCCTAAATTAGACAGCCAGCCAGAGTTAAAATATCTGCAGAATCTCTACAACAGTAAATGTGACATCAACTAGAAGTTACCCTGTAGTTGGGAATAGTCAGCATTTTCACTAAATGTCACCTAGTCAGAAAATTAAGGTATATGTAGTCAGGAAATGAAGGTATATGTTTAAAATGTTGATTAACACTTACTTTGTTGCACAGATATCTGTACAATGAATGTCAAAGTAGTTTGGCTGTCAAATTTGTTTTGGTCAATTTCTGTCCAGACAGTTAAACACCAGAAATGAGACATGGAGTACTTAGGAATGTGAGAGGAAGCCAGTACAAAATGGATTTGTAACATTTTGCCCTGAATGACAGCTTTTGCAGTGGAATAACGTGCATGGAATGTGCTTTGTTAATTTCTTTTCTTTTTCTTTTTTAGTGTAACATTAGCAATATTCTACCATATAAAGAACAGGTGAGTGAACTCCTTCTTTGCTGAAATGTTACAACTTTCTTTTTGAGCCAGGGACATAAAATCATAGAATCATTAAGGCTGGGAAAAAACTCTTAAGATCATAGAGTCAAATGTGGTTTTGGTCATTTCAGTAAAAGGTGGTGAAGCTTAAAGGAGGTGAAAAATCTGGCACTTTATGCTGTATCTGCTTCCTCTTTGTACCCCTGTGGAGCAGCTGTGGGAGGGTCAGTAATGCACCTGTCCAATGGCACATAAAACATCAAAACAGGGAGTGAGGAAAACACACTTAACTCACCAGAAATCAGCCTTTGGACTTTGTTCAGCTTTTCCTGAATACAGAGGTACAGATTAGTTTTGATGGGTGAAGGAACACTGTGTCCCATGCCCAAATAACTCTTGCCATTATCCCTAGTTCCAGCACATGCTTCAGAATTGCAGCTGACTTTTTGAACTAAATGCTATTAAGGAGATGGTTCCACATTGCAAGGGAGAACTGTACTAAGCATAATACAAGAACATGGATAGCTGTTCACTGTTTAGCATCTTAAATATTCAGCTGTAAGGTCTCATCATTAAATGTTTTGTGAAAATATGAGGTAGTTTCACACCATATTCTAGGAAAAGCTGAACTATAAAATATGTCCCTTTCTCCTCTTTAATGAACAGTACTTTTTAGTAGAGCACGTATTACCAATTAAATCTTATTGCTAAACCACAGATTTTTATTTTGCAGAGATTCTGACAGATCATTGGATATTTTTGATGAAAAGTCTCATCCTCTTACAGTAAGTGTAACTTGTTGGTCCTCTGAATGTGTATCAGTAACATCTTGATTTGTGCTGATTAAGTCATAAAAATGTACTTGCACCAGGTCACAATCAAACTGATCTTAACTTGTGTCTTTATATATAATACCCAATGCAAACAGTGACTTTTCATATCAGCTACATCAAGAACAGAGCCCAGTCTTTCTAAATGTTGCAAAGTAGGTTTGGTTTTCTACACTTTGACTATAAATAGAAAGCAAGCATGTGCCTAGTTCTTTCATATTCCATGTCTGAAGTTTCTTGTCTGTCTCTTTTCTTCCCCTCTTTAACACTGCTTTAATTAAAAGTATTTTCTATTTGTTTAGGAAGACATAGTTAATAGGTATGTGCCTAACCCTTTAAATCTCTGCAGACAGGAGAAATAATGTATGAAGCATCGTACAAAGTAGGCAGCAGTGAGTTTGGTCTTCAGAAAACCTGAAAGGCAATATTTTACAGCAGGTATGCTGAAGGCTGCTTGCAGTGACAGCAAGGAGCATTCAGCATGTGATTTTAATATGATTGCTCCTGGTACACCTTTTTAGACACTCTTCAAGATGCAAAACCTCATAGTACAGGGCAGCTCAGGAGTGGAGCTTGTGCTTTTCACATCCAGTTTGAGCACTCTGAGGATAATGCCTGTCTTACAGAACCACTTCCTTTGTTTTTCATTTGAAAGTAATTTAGCAAAGCCCCAGTGGCTTTAATAATTCAGTTTGCTCTGGGACTTACTGAGTGAATGCAGTTCAGCCTATTTCATGGATTTGCCTTGTTAATAAACAGATTTTAGTAAACAATTTAGTATTTTAAGTTGGTTAGCGTTTCATTGCTAAATAGGACCCATTGTGCTAGGAATTGAACAGTACAGTACAATATAAATAAACACAACTCTTTACTCAGTTGGAAAAAAAAAAGAACTTCAGGACAAGAGCTATATCCAAGATTTTCTTGTATGGACTGTACTCTTCAGAGTGAAACGTGGACTAAAACTATTTAAAATGCCTGAATCTGTTGGTTTACATTCATAATTATTTATGTAAGATGAACTCCACTTCATCAGACAATTTCTTGATTTAACAGCCTGACATCTTTCGATCCTTTCATATAGCCTACCTCCTATTTAATGAGAGGAAAATCACTGTGTCCTCTAGGGAACACTTAAAGGTCTCTTCTCTCTTACTGCAGCATCCAGACAGAAATAGAGTTATGGCTGATTGTCACACTTCTGAGGGGAAGGCACACACAGCTTGTTAGTTTCTATAGCAATGGTGTTTTGCCTGGGTACCTACTGTTCCTTCAAAAAGGTTAATTAGCTGGAAGAAATCTCTGAACACCTTGTCTTCTACAGATGCAGTCACAAGGAGTCAAAATCAGGCTGTTGACCCTATTGTGATCCAGTTACTGGTATCCTGGGGTTTAGTCACAAATACCAGTCTCAGTGCTTCCTTCTTTGGTTCCAGTGTCTTGGTTTAAAGCCATTTAAAAGGAGAACATTCTGGAATGAGTTGCCTCCCTTTTTGGGTTCAACCAGTCCCTTTCCACCAATAAGGAATGAATGTGAGTAGATACAAGTGAAAAAATAACAGTTTACTAATAAACAGAAGAGCAACAGGCAAAAAGTGACAGTAAATAGTGACTGGGTACAAACTGCTGAATCTCACACCCCATGGGAACAAGGAAAGACCCAAAATGCCAGAAATACCCTTCCCGAGATGAGAAAACCACTGACTGCAGTCTCTCTGAGATGAGGGGAAAAAAACCAAAAAGAGAACCCAAAAGGGGCAAAGCCTCTGCTTAGGCCAAGACCAAGCAGCCACAAAGTCAAGAGCACAAAAGGGGAGTGGCTGCCTCCGGCTGCAAGCGGCCGTGATAGCAGCCACCCCCTCAGCTTCCCCACGTCAGGCTCCTGAAGAGACAGGGACGGTTCTGGGGCACAGAGAGGTATGGAATACAGTAACAGTTTGGGTTACCCCAGGACATGCAAAATGTACTTCCAGATGTGTTTTTGTACCGCTTGTAACACAGAAATGATGCAGGGTGGTCCTGCTCATGCTCTTCCTAATGTTGCAGGTTCCCCTTGCAGGGGGAACCTCCGTTGGTTAGTGGTGCATTGGAACGCTGTGTGGAGAGTGCAGAGTTAACTCACTCTGCATTTTACTTGGCAATGCTCCCTGGCTATTTCCAACTACAAAACCACAGGAAAACGCTTGCTACTTTGCTTGCCTTACAACTACTAAAGTAGTGTCAAGCAGGTATGCTGTTCTCACCCGCTCTCTTTACCATCCTGTAGGTCTAACTTGGACTGCAGATAGAAATCTGTTTGGTGTTAGTCTTGCAGAACCCTTGTGCAGAGTTGGAGCTCTTGAAAAAGTGCTCCAGAAAAAGTGCAGAATATCAGAATGTATCTCAAACACTTATTTTAGGATTGCTTTTACAGACTCTTTATTTCTGAGCTTTTTTTCTCCCCTGTATTTAGAAACAGTTTAGCATTGTGTCAAAGTTTAATGTAGTTGTTCATTAGCTTTATTGTCCTTCTGGAGTCTCTCAAGAATGAATCCTATGAAGACACTGTACATTACCTTCTAGTTCTACCTGTGACAGAATTATTGGCATGTGTTCTGCAGCTCTTCTCAGCTGGGAGAGAAATTTTATGAAGTCTCTTAATTTTGCCTTTTGAAGGGTCAGTGTTTGCCTGGTGTGTATATACCTGCGATTTTCTTGCAGGGAGAAAACTTTCTTTTTTCTTACATCTCTTTTAGTCTGTAACAGGTTCCATGGACAGGAGTCAGCACCTGCAATAACGATGGTGGTTCGTGCTCTTTCCCATTAGCCCTGCAGATCAAACAGGATACAGCTAAAGCTGCTGTGGTTTGTTCGGAATGTCGGCAATATTGCAGGGCTGCTTCTTTCAGTGGATAATTTTGTTCTGTGACAGTTGTGAGAAGAAACAGCCTGTTCTTTGGAGTCAGTGTGCAGTAAGAGTGACTGTGAGTAACTCTGAGCACTTTGTTTCAGCGGGAGGAAGTCCCGGATGACTACTACAAGCACGACCCCGACCACAAGCACATCTACCGCTTTGTCCGGACGCTCTTCAGCGCCGCCCAGCTGACAGCTGAATGTGCAATAGTGACTCTGGTAAGGGACAGCAGCTGACAGCTGAATGTGCAATAGTGACTCTGGTAAGGGACAGCAGCTGACAGCTGAATGTGCAATGGTGACTCTGGTAAGGGACAGCAGCTGACAGCTGAATGTGCAATGGTGACTCTGGTAAGGGACAGCAGCTGACAGCTGAATGTGCAATGGTGACTCTGGTAAGGGACAGCAGCTGACAGCTGAATGTGCAATGGTGACTCTGGTAAGGGACAGCAGCTGACAGCTGAATGTGCAATGGTGACTCTGGTAAGGGACAGCAGCTGACAGCTGNCCTCTGTCAAGGGACCGCAGCGGACAGCTGAATGTGCAATGGTGACTCTGGTAAGGGACAGCAGCTGACAGCTGAATGTGCAATGGTGACTCTGGTAAGGGACAGCAGCTGACAGCTGAATGTGCAATGGTGACTCTGGTAAGGGACAGCAGCTGACAGCTGAATGTGCAATGGTGACTCTGGTAAGGGACACCAGGCTGCTGCAGCTTGAGCTTTTGGAAGGCTTTCTTCCCCTCCTCAATAAGAGAACTGGGCTGAACTGGCATTTCAGTAGTTTACAGTATCTCGTGAAACCCTATTAATGGAGGCACAGTACAAGTGAGTTCATGAGAGATTTCACAGAAGTGATTAAATAAAAAGACAATTCCCTTTTCTGTATATATATATATACAGAATATATATTCATATAACTCACTGAAGAAGCTTCAGAAGAGCAGAACAGTGGGATGCTGTAAACAGTGGAGTAGAATAAGATCATACACAAAGACATCTTTTATTTCAGTTCTGTGAAGGGGAAAGTGTGAGTTTTGAGAGCATATTAACTAGAACAAGTAATACTGCCTTAAGGGATCAAGGGTCAATCCTATAGGAGCTCTAGGAGAGGATCTTTCTCATTATTATGTCCTTCAGTCATTGCCACCTTTCTATCAAACTTGTTTTTTAACTAAACCAAAGAGGCTACAACTTTTTTCTCCAGGTGGCATGGAGGTACTTAGAATTTAAGAACGATATTAAGACAATAATCTCATTACAGTTTATTTGATTTCAGAAAGCATGATGGATTTAAAAAAAAACGTTAATTATACTGATTTTTAATTTTATATATATGTATTTATGTATACGAGGGGAAATTTTAAAAACCCCACAATTTATACCATCTCTTTATACAATCTCTCAAACTGCACTTTGTTGCACACTAAACTTCAGTCTTCACTGTGGCTTCTTTCTGAAAAAGTGTGAAAGGAAAACAGAACTGTCACCAAAAGACATTTTAACAATTAAGCAAACTTAGCTTGAAGGACTCTCTTTAATAAGAAAATGAGCCGTTAAAAAGGCTGGATAGTTAGAGCTGTTGAAACTCTGAAAGCAGTTCCAGGTTTTTGCTTTTCCCAGGACAGGCAAGCAATTTTGACAGCCAACCCTGGGCAAAGTAGCTGAAGTATTTACAAAGAATGGAGTTAGTTTTCCAAGTGGATTTTGCCACTAGATGGCCCTATTATTATAGGAACACCTCTAGGCCATTTGAAAGCTACAAGCAAAAGATGGGAATAAAGTGTGGGGAGACTCCACTGATAAAGATTAAGTCTTCCTTTAGAGCCTAATGTGTGA
This sequence comes from Climacteris rufus, assembly GCA_013398175.1. NCBI lineage: Eukaryota > Metazoa > Chordata > Aves > Passeriformes > Climacteridae > Climacteris > Climacteris rufus. The sequence continues at coordinate 17,949 of VZRZ01006274.1, read as the reverse complement.
AGCTTCCCTCACACACTGGTTTATCTGAAGCTTCATTAGGACCTTGGATTTACATGAGTGAATAGAAAAAACTAATCTACATTCAAATTTGAAAGTGCAAATTACTCAGTACATGGATCGTTATACGAGTGTGAATAGTAGAACATTTTCAAGGAAGGGTCAGATCCGACATGCTAGAGTTGGTTTGAGATTTCATGGGAGGAATGAGTAAAAGACCAAGACACGTCTTTGGACTTGGGTATCTGTCACTATCTAAGCAGTTGGTGATGTAGAAGGCACTGAAGTCTGTTCTTCACCGGGTAAAACAGAAATAGCACTAGAAGGCCTTCCATTGTGGAAAGACAGCGATTAATGCATCTTTGTCCCATCACTAGAGATCAAAGTGCAGGTTTTAGCACTTCCTGTTAAGCTACAAGTGCTGAGCCTTAACCATGATGAAAGGCTAATGTGATGTTGAGTGATTTGCTATCCCTGATAGGCCCTAATGAGAACCTGCCAGTGATGTGTGACTGGGTGACAGAAAGCTGTAGCAGTGTCTCCCTGAAACAGCTCTGCTCATTGCTCAGCACTGAGACCTCACTAGCTAGTGTGTACCCTGGTGGTCCAGCTCTTGTGTTATAACAAAAAATGGAATCTGTAACTCCTGAAAAGTGGGATTCTGAAGTATAAGTAGTAATCACTAATACTTATTTTGAATACTTAACAGTAATAAGTAGTCGTATTGCACTGGCATGTTCACTGCTCAGAACTCTGCTCCAGGTCTTAATTGCACACATACAATTGTGGGGGTTTGTTTGTTTTTTTCCTTCTTTTTTTCTATAGGTTTATTTGGAAAGGCTTTTAACCTATGCAGAGATTGACATATGCCCTAGTAACTGGAAGAGGATAGTCCTAGGAGCTATTCTGCTGGCTTCTAAAGTCTGGGATGATCAGGCTGTGTGGAATGTGGATTATTGCCAAATACTGAAGGACATTACTGTTGAGGACATGTAAGTTGCAAGGTTTGGGTAAAATACAGTGGTGGGAGAGGTTTTTGTGTGATTTTTTGTTTGTTTGTGGTTTCTTTAAATGGCAGTTTTTGTGATCATGCTGAAAAAATGTCTCTGTTGCTATGATATATGTACATGGTGTATATTTGGTGTCTGGCCTCATTCTCTTTCTTAACTCAAGAAACTTTGGATGATTACCCTACTTTGAGACAAATTTGTATTAATAATTTTAATGACTTGGGTGAGTAACTTTGAAGTTAGTTTTCTTTGATGAGCCATGGAACTAAACTGCCCAATTTATAGTCTTATCAGAAGGTATTTTTGGAAGGGAAAAAAAAGTTAACTAAATTTGTTCCCTTCCTCTTCTGTTTTAGAATTTGAAGAATTGCAAGATAAACCATAACTTGTGACTTATATGTCTGCTTGTGCATCCAGCTAAGGCCTAAATATCTCAAGGTCTGAATTCCTAGTGCTGCTGCTGGCAGGCAGGTGTTAGTGTGGGTAGCTGTGGTTGTCTGCTACACACAGCTACTGCTACAGCTTATCCCCTCTGGGTGGGTTCTGGGACGTGCCTACGGTGCTGAAAACAAAGTCCTCAGTCTTATTACTGCTTGTTTATGTAAGGCTGTTCCTTGGATGTAATTTTGTCACAGATGTAGATTTCAGTTTTTCAGAAATTTTGAATCTGGTGTCTTTTCTTGCTGCATTCAGCTTTAAGCCCTGCAGATTCTGCAGTATCAGATGATGTTCATCCTTGCAGCCCCCAGCTCAGAGTATTTCTGTTAAATTCCTTCTCACAAAGTTCTATCTCAGAGCTTTGAAAAGCCAACATTATTGTGTTCATTCTATTTGCCAGCTTGTTCCCCTATTTCCCCTATTATCACAGTGGTAGAAATTATACAAGGCCAGCTTAAAACACCAGGCTTTCAGGCCCTGCTTTCATGACGTGCCCTGTGTGTGCTGAGCTTTATCACAGTGCTGTGCCCTGAGCATGTGCCCAGGCCTGTGTAGTACGAGGCAGTCCTAGCACAGGAGCTGACTGAGGTGGTAGAGCTTTGCACACAGCAGTGGGAGGCTGGCTGTGTGATGGGAGAGTGTTCTTACCCCAAGCTGTCTTCCTTGGATTCAACCCAAAGCTAATGTTGAAAATATAGTAAGTAATGATTCATTTAGGACTCTTCAGGAGGAGGAATATCTAGTTTTCTTCCTTTTAGGCAGGGAGCAGCATTTCTAAAAATAAGGGAGTTTTCTGCACCAAAACAATTTTTATAATTCAAGTTACTTGCTATCTCAAGCAACAGCAGCAAACACAGTTACTTGTTTTATACATACCCCTTGCCTGGGAGTTCTTTGTCTTAAAATGCAGGACTGTGCCAGCCCTGCTTTCAGGGCAGCATAATTAGTGATTTTTTACAATGTACATCTTCACTCAACCTGGCCCAGAGTGCTCATCTCTCTGAGGAGAGGACTTGAAGGGTTGCTGCAAATAACTCTGAGATGGCTGAAGTGGGGTCAGCAAAGCTGGGAGTGCTGGAGTGTACATCTTGCTCTTTTTGATGTCTCCTCTCCTAGCCCTATTTGGGATAAATCAAATTGATAGCACTGAAAATATCTGTAACAAGCAGGATGCTTATTCTCTATTGCTAATGCTGGGTCTCCTGAAATTGTCAAGACTTGCATTTTTAAAGCAGTGATGGTGGTAAGGAAAATAGATGGAATTTAGGCACATTTTTTCCTCCAGTTTGAAGACGGGATTTTTGTAATTCCATCTCATTTGAAATGACTTAGACCTTTAAATTTAGGTATGGGCAGAAACTGTACTATCCCCTTCCTGGCAATGGCACAGGGTGTTCATCTCAGGCTCTGCACCTTGGCAGACTTTACTGCTCCTTGGCTGGGTAACATCACCATAATAGGGACCTTGCACAACTGCTCAATAGATTCAGCAAGACTATTTCAAGTTTATAAGTCTACTTTCAATTAATAGTTGGTACTATAGTTAATTGTCAGATTTAGTAGTTTTAGTATTTTTTAAGCCAGTCACTTGATAGTGAGTATTAGCTACTCCAAATACAAGAGTTAATGAGAGAAAAAAATTGGCAAAGGGCTTCAGTCACAGTTGCATTGTAATGGAAATGGCTGGTGGTGCTGTCAAGAAATCCACCCAAAACCTGAGCAGCTCCACAGCTAAAGATTGTTTGGCAGGACCCTACCAGGTGTCACTGCCTGGGTGGGCCACTCCTGTGCAGGAAAGGCCCATCTACAAGAACTGGTGGCAAGTTTTGTTTGTGAACTTCCTGTGAATTTTCCTCTTGGCACTCTGTATCTAGAATGATGGCACTAACCTGATAGATACTCCTGTTGAGCCACTGCAAGCCAAGCACAGGGGCTGCACTGATGCATAAAGCTTTTCAGCTTTTTATATATTTTTCATATATTTGTAGCTTTGTAGATTTTTAATATATAGTTGTATAGTTTCTAGTACTTTTCTTTCTCACACTTTAGAACAATAAGCTAACCCTTTCTAACACATTATGTCACACTCTTGAAATTATGGAACTGGAAAAAGGTTTTATATCTGATTGAGTTCACCCAGTGTGCAAATGTGTGTGTGTCTGTGTGTGTGTGTGTGTGTGTGTGTACAAGCCAGGCATCCCTTCTGAATGCAGCATAGGTGCACCTCCTCCTCCCCACCAAACACTCTCCTACTCCAAGTCGTGCTGGCAGCGCCACCCGAGCTCTGTCAGAGGAGGAGCTGGGGGCTCTCACCTTGTGCAGGGATACAAGACCCAGGCTTGGTGACTGTCACATGTGGTCATTTGCCTTTGCCTTGTCCAACTGAAGCATTCATCTCACTTTGTCTACCACAAGCCCTTTCCTATTTGACCAAAGCAAAGGTAGGCTTTTTACTGAAAGGAGTTTTTCTTTTGGGTTTTGGGGGTGGGATTTTTGCTTTGTTTTACTTATTTCTAATAGGAAAAAAAATCAAAGGAAATTAAATTGATCTTTGGAAGTCATCCTTTGTCAAAACTTGTTTGGTTTGATGAGAGTGAATCCATAATCACTGAAGAATTAACTGTGCAGCTGCTAATCTTGCCATGATTGTAAGGGGACACATGCTGTTCATTCTTTAGGCTACATATATTTGTAAATAAGGCACAGAAAACACATGGGCATTATCATTTCCCAGGTTTTAAACCACTGTTAATAGACTTGTTAATCCAATGAAGAATTGTATTTTTACAGAATTAAAATGTATTAGCCTAGTGAGTACAAAAGGGGCAGTGAAGAGCATTTATTCACAGGGTAAATCAAGCTCTGATCAGCTGATCATCAAAACATTATCTGATTTACATTTCTATAGGCTTATGACCATATGAACAGGAAATTAATTTTGGCACTAGGTTCAATGATACTCAAGTCTGCCATGCTAGAAACAAGCACAAAGCTGCTATTCATACTGAGGGCTGCCATCAAATACCGGACAGTGCGGATGATGCCTTGGTTTATTTGCCCCTGCACTGAGAGGTAAAGCGTCCATTTTAAAAGCTCCCAAAAAAGCAGTAACAACCTTGGCACTGACTCTGTGCAGCTCATCTTCTGGTGTATTCACAGTTGGCCTATACAGCTGCTAAATTCTGTTGGGAGAGGTCTGCTACCTGTGGGAACTGTTGTGAGTTGGTGTTGAACTGAATTGCTCCGTTGGGGTACCACCAGTTTCTTTTTAGTTTAATTTGTAAAACATTGTTTTTCCTCTGTAGAATATCTCTGCTTTAGCTGACCACAGTACAGTGGCTGCAGCAGCCTTTTTCATGTCATGGCACTCTCCCTGCTTTCCTCCAAGTATTTTGCCCAGTGAAAATAGACAAGAGAGTAAAAACTGGACAGTGCCCTTTGACACAGTACTTTGTTATCCTGCCTAATGCTATTGAGGAGAAAATTCCTTCTCCCACCTAATGCTGCTTATTTATTTATTTATTGGAGATGAATCCATGTTGCTTCAAGAGGCTTTTTTCTGTGAGATAATAGCAGCAGCTCTTCATAGATCCATTTGTTGCCGTGGTGATCTGCCTACTCCTTTTGTTAGTCCGCCTCTACTTCAATAAACCCCCTTCCTGTTATCAGCCTGGTGAAAATGTCTGCAAGTTCTTCAGAGCTAATAAACAGCATACATCATTCCTTTCATCTGATCACTATAGTGTGGGGCCGTATGAGAGTGAGAATGGCACATGAATTGTACAGCTGCACTAATGGAACTCCGAAGAATGAACCTCCCCGCTCAGCCCAGCGAGTGCACGACAGGGCACTGCCTTCCTCTCCGAGCCGGAGGTGCCAGGACTCAAAAGCTGCACCTTGTTTTGAGCACCAGGGAATGACCTGTCTCTCAAAACTAATAATGCAGAGCTCTCGATGACCTGTTTCAAAGTTGCTGGTTTTAAAACAAGCTCGAGGTCTCTTCAGTGTTTTCAGCCAGCTAAAACAATCTTTTTTTTCCTTTGTCTTCTGTCCCTTATGCCTCCTAGGAACGAGATGGAAAGACACTTCTTGGAGCTACTGCAGTTTAATATCAATGTTCCTGCCAGTGTTTACGCCAAATACTACTTTGATCTTCGCTCCCTAGCAGATGACAATAACCTGAGCTTTCTGCTGGAGCCTCTCAGTAAAGAGAGAGCACAGAAGCTGGAGGTAAATGGTCTGAGAGTGGCTGAGCAGGGGACTCTGTCTGTATGAGTAGTAAGAGCATCTGTTGCTAATCATGTTAAGTGGCGGTTAGAAAAACTAAAAAGCTTTTACATTAGTGTATTACAGGGTAACTTAACCCCTTTATAACTACAGTTAGCACTTCGAAAACCGTGCCTAGGCTAAGCTAGTGTCCTGAGGAAAGGAAGGGTTTTGGAAGAGATTATGGAAGTCTAGCAGATCACAAAATAAAATGGATGTTATTTTGGGAACCATAGCTCAGCTAGGCTACTTAAGATTGAAAGGATTAGTGTCATATGTAATGGATTGTCTGTCCTTCGCTGGTCACAGTTTGTATTCCAAGCACCTAGAGACAGTCACACTCAGACCCTTCTAAATACTACCAGCTGAAGGTTTCCCACTGCATCCCCCTGCACAGCTGCTTTCAGATTTAGAGGGAGCACTCATACCGCTCTCGTGGTTTAATAAACAATTTGTCTGGGGACAGCTGCAGAAATAACCTGTGGATTCCCACCTTTCCAGAGAAATGTTACTTTAAGATAAACTTCTTGGAAATCCTTCAGAATGCCCAGAGGAGTGTAAATGCAGATTACTGGCCCTTTCTGCTGGAGGGGAAAGGCTGCCCTTCTGGCGAGGCCCCACAGCCTTCTTGGCTGGAAGGCTTATTTTAAAAAAATTTACCTTTTGCAGAGTCAGTCTTCCTAGTTGCTGGAGATATGTAAGACATTTTGAAAATACATAAATTACCTGGGTTCCCAGGGAAATTTCTTGTTGGATCAATGCAACCTTTCATCTGTCCAGGTTTAATTGATGGCTCTGCATGTTGTTTTGTTGACCTTTCAACAAAAGCATTACCACAGGCCCTGTGTACACTGATACCATAGTCCCTTTCAGAGAGGGGTGTGCTGTGGTATTCTTGGCTTATATTGTTCTGTTGTCCACCCCCAATAATTCTGCCAAGTGCTAGGGATTTTATTTTGTCCCATAAGTGCCTGAACTTTGGGAATAAGTGTGATCCCTCCTGGTCCTTTGGAATGATAAGTATGATATGCCTATGAATTCTTCTATTTAAAGTCAAGCAGTGCAACTCCTCTGCTTTGTCTCACCCTTGTTACTTGCACTTTAAGCTAACACTGTCACTCATTGTAAATGTGGTTGTAGGGCAGTTCATAGTCCACAGGAAATTGTTTACTGAACTGCTCAGTGCCCGGGTATAAGTGGATGATTTACAGATTGTGAGCCTGTTTTGTTTCTTCTTTCTGAGCATCTGGGGGCTTGGTATTTAAAACCAGAGTAATTTTCAGTACAGTATGTAATTTTCTGTAATGCACTTACTAATGCATGTATATTGGACATTTTGGGGTTTAATTCTAAAATGTGATAAATATTCAAACCATTTGCTAAAATTTTTAATTCTACCTTTCAGTTAGAAGCATACAAGCAGCTGATAGGAGCCTGTATAAAGCAGTGAAACAGTGAATTCCAGGGATTGAAAACTGATTTACACCATATGGGCAACTGGGGCTAAATATGTCAACACAGGTTGCTGTGTGATTGATGTGCTAGCATTAAAGCAGGATGGAGAGTCTGTCTGGTCTTGCACCAGGAGCTCATGCCGCCAGTGTCTCAAAGAATGCCACTCTTGAGCCAAATGCATGCCTCCAGAAGGTCGGCAGAAATAAATGTAAATAATTATTTTAAAATACACTTAGAACTTTATTCATGCTCAGAGTGCTTTTCACCTTTTGAACTTGCAGAACATTGGGCTGTGCTGAATGGGTGCTGCCTTAAAGGGAATGTGTAGGCTTATAGCTGATGGCAGGACTCTGAAAGTTCATCTGGTGATAGATGGTAAATTATTAATGGAAGTAAATGTTCTGAAACTGAACTGAAATTCAGTTTGACTTTTTTATTACAGGCATCCTTATTAATTTGCATTGATAACGTTGAAGGCTCCAATCAGAAATAGGCTTGCAGGGGAGCACACACAGTATTTTTTTGACAATTGTGTTATTAGGATTTAAATAACTAGGCTTGTTACTAGAATAGCTGCACTAGTTAGATAAGCAGGGCAGAGGCAAGGCAGTAAATGGGTGAAAAAAGCAGTTAAACACTAGGTTGTCTACACTTGCTGATATTTAATTGCTATAATAAAGTGCCATGGCTGCCCTCCCTTCTCTGACCTCTTCAGGGACGTGATCATGGGGGTGATCCTGGTAGGAATATGCTGGGAGGGAGGCTGTAGAGAAGGTAAAGACATCCTAGTAGAACTTCATTTCCTAGGCTTGCTGGCCTGAGTGGCCAAGGGCAGAATGCCCAAGTGAGTGCAGAAACCTTTTCAGTTTGAACCTTTTCTCTCAGAGAAATGCCTGGTGTGCATTTCTGCACTGTTAAAATAAAGTTTTTTTGCTGCTGCCTGCAGCAGATCCAGCTACTAGGTGAGGTTTTCAACATAACTTCCACAAGCTTATAAGTCTGAAATGGATCCAAGTTTTTCATTAGATAGTGGGACTAGTAAAATTAAGAAGATACCTGGATATGGAAGCCACGCACCTTCTTTAGGTCTAACTCTGGTGGCTGGGGTTCACGTTAACATGGGGATAGACCCTGTCACTATTTCCTCTCCAGAGTAGTCCTTATTTACTGTAATTCTGGGTAAAAAGCCAGCAGTGCCACTGCTGCAGAGCACCCGTGCTGTTGGTATTACACTTGTAAAACCTTCCTTGAAATCTTCAAACTTTTCTAATGCAGACTTTTCTTGTTGTGTGTGTCTGTGGTGTGCAGGCAATCTCCCGGCTGTGTGAAGACAAATACAAAGACTTGTCCAAAGCTGCTATGAGGCGATCCTTCAGTGCTGATAACTTAGTTGGTATCCGCCGTTCTAATGCCATCCTCTCCTGAGGAGAGACCGAGGGCAGCACCGCGAACCAGCGTCCCCAGGAGCCGGGGGAACGGCACCACTCCGTGCGCACGAGCCAGGGGATGGTGTCTTCCAGCAGCAGGAGGAGAGGAGGGGAAATTGGCCAAGGGAGCCCAGAGCTCGAGGAACATACTCGGTGCAAAAGACAAGACCTTTGTCAAATCAATTCTCTCCTCCTTCTAATGTATCCAGAGGTGCAAAAACAAACTTATCTCCTTCTCTCCCCCACAGATGTTTGCTTACTATGTAGGCCTATAGCTGTGAACTCTTGAGGTTTTTAAGAATAGGTAGTTTTCAATTTTAGAATTTAAACACTAACCACATGACTATAGTTACAATGTTCTTCCCTCCTCTCCCCGGTCATCCAGAGTCTCACTGCATTTGTATTTCAGGTCAATGCAGTGTTAACAAAAACAACACATGGGACTCTTAAAGTATAAAGCCACTCTGGAGCTGAAAACAGTAGCATAGACACGTGTTGATGGCTTTTCCCTGGTTTGGCTACTAAAAGCTGCTATTATTGGTGATGTGTTCATACCAAGAAGCTGCCCAGCAGGAAGGAATTCCAACTCTGCACCCACAACTTCACTCCAGTAAAGATTGTCAAAAGACTTTGAATGTTTTGACTGGGGGCAGAGATACGGTTTTATGTATTGTTAAAATGTATAGGGTCCATGCTGCATTTCTTGTGAATTATGGTGCTTCTCTCATTTTCTAATACTTATATTGCTCTGGAAGAGATGTAATCTGTGTATTTTTCTGAGGCATTGAATGAAAAAGTTGGTCTGGAAACATCATCACCATCCCAACAGTGTAGCAATCCAGTGGTGAATGGCGTGTGTGCAGCACTGCTTCTCTGAGTTCTACTGCAGATCTCTTGTGCTATATACAGTGAGTTCCTAAAGCTGACATTGTGCATCCATCTGGCTCTCCTTGGGTTTCAGTTTCCTGGGAGGAAGTTACATTCTTAATGAGACAGTAATGAGTCTGAGAATCCTGGATTACCTAGCAAGGTAGATGGAAAAATATTGCGTTCAACTGAGAATTATCAAAAAGCTTTCTATAAAGCTTTTTTTTTTTTTTCCCCCCTCCAAAGTGAATTTTATCTTGGGCAACTGCTCTAGAGGCTTGGGGTTTGCTCTTTCTGAGACTTTGGAACAGTGCTTACTTTGAAGCTCTGAAACTGAACTGTAAACAGGATAAGTATTACTAGACTCTTCCTTTTACAAGTCTTTGTAGTATCTTCCCTTCTTGGATCCAAATAGGTTCTAGGCGGTGTGTCCTAGGAGCAGATCTCCCTCCCAATGACACGGGTTTTGTGCACTTCCTCTTACAGCCAAGGCCCAGAAACTTACACTGAACAAGTCCATCTGCCTTTGGGAGTGGGGCTGTCTGAGTGCCACCACCAGTTTGGCTGCACTCAGCTGTTCAGTGATGCATATAGCCTTTCGCAGTATGCAAATATGCCAGCCCCTGGCTCCCAATCCACGGAACTTGGCACTTCAGGTATTGATCACAATTCAATTTTGAAAATAACACTACATCTTCAGGTGGTTTTCCTTTCTCATGTTTGTATTAAAAGAAAAGCTAATAAACTCTATTTTAATTAAAATTACAGGTGATGGGTGTGTTCTTTGCAGCTGTTGGATTCCCTGCCCCTTAAAAAAGGGAAGGAAAAAGAGAGAGAAGCCCCAGGGGTGTCCATTCCCTACACCCGACTCTCACCTTCATTTTGTCCCGATGAGTTGGTGATGTCTGGCTGCAGGCAGCAGAGGTCCTGGGAGCAGTGCAGCCCTGTGCGCCTGCCCAGCTCTTCCCGTATGGCCTTTGGATTTAGAACTTGGGCTGCTCAAATAAAACCAACTCACTAACAGCTCCTTTGCACTTACATGGCCTTTAGGTAGGGCCAGTCTCTGGAGGTGATTTTATGGTTTTTAAGTCCTCCCTTGAGGAGCGCTAAAGTGGAAGCTACAAGTGAGCAGCTCCTGGATTGACTTGTGACCTAATTGCTAAGGAGCTTTGCTTCCCTCGGAGCCTTCAGCTGTGTGGGCTCGCTCTGGTGCACTGGGCTGCGGGGCTGCTGCAGGCACAGCCATGCACTGGGAGCTGCCCTGCAGGCTGGGGCACTCCTTTCCTTCTGCCAAATGCCATGGAGACTCTTCCTGCTGATCTGGATGGCAGGTGAATGACAACTCAAGCTGATGGCTGTTTCTGCAATCTGTCATGCAGGAGATGTCTGCTCCAAATTTTACTCTGCTTCGAATCTTACCTGGCTTTAGTTTTTCTGTAGCCTCAAGCACCTTATCAGTGGGATTTTGATCCGTTCAGCAGATACCAAGCAGGCCTGAACTACAACTCAGCTTCTTAAAAGGGGAAAAATAGTAATTCCATATAACATTCTCATTTCCATAAAGGAGTTAGATTCTGGAAAACACAGCTAGTGTATTTCTTAACAATAAAAAGTAAACCATACAGCTCTCTTTTGAAGTGCTGAGCAGCAATGGTGTTTCAGAAGGAATTAGATTTAGGTGGTTCTGCTAGACAATGAACTGCAAAGGAATATCCTCCAATTTGCACTACTCTTTATAGGCTGACACCAATTTTCTCAAAGAGGCAAAGAGAAATTACAGTCATTGTTAGAATACTGAACCTGCAGAGACTGTTACCTACCTCTGCTCCCACGAAGAGCATCTGGCTGCAGGATCAGTGTACCTTGTTTTTCTTAACCCAACAGCTGAGTAATATTTAATCTATGTTGAGGTGACCTCTGCCTGCCTTGAGTTCCAGGGTAGCACTCCCCATCTGGCAGTAAGTGCTGTTTGCAGAGACAATAGCTGTGTTAGGGCCCAGCCAGAGTAACGTGAGCACCAAGCAGACTCACAGGAGTGCATGTTAGCAGGCAGCAGAGTGGGAAGCCATGGGTGTCTTCGTGGGCTACATGGGGCCTTTGGGCTCCAGCAGTCCTTTCCCTTTGTGTACAGGGACTGTGTATTTTGTTTCCAAGGGAATTTTATGAGAACTACTTCAGTGTGGGTTTGGCAGTTAAGAGGACAGGCACTTGAGGGATGGAATAAATGTCAAGACCATTGCTTCTGGATAAGAGTATAGGTGTCAAGCATACCCTGTGCAAGCAGAAGGGGACAGAAGAGCCATTGAGGTGAGAGCTTGCACAGGGGGTTGGCAGAAGTGCTCGGGGCAGGGTGAGCTGCTCTGTTCAGAGCTCAGCACTGGGCACGCTGCAGCCCCCATCTCGTCCTGGGATTTCCCACAGCACAGCAGTGCAGGACACTGACCTAGAGCTGGCTTTCCATATTGTTACCTGGGAAAACTACGCTGGCACCAAGTTGTTCGCCAACATGCAGTGAATTACCAGGTGCTGCCAAAGTGACTGTAGTGCTCTTACTAACACCCACCCACGCCACAATGGACTACCAAAAGAGCACTTAGCTGGCTGAGCATGGGCCTGTTTGTTTTAGGATTAGGAAAGTCTCAGGCTGCCTTCACAGACAAGGTATTTTCTAGGTGAAATAACCACTTTGGCTTCTGATCTACGCTATTAAAACATTTTTGACAAACCACATGGTTCCCCATTGCCAGCTAGCCTGAAATTGTGCTGTATTTGCACTGTTCAGCCCCAGGGAAGCCAGTGACTGCCTCAAGGGTGGCCTAAATTGATCAAGTGGAACACGGAGAGCACAGGAGACACACAGCAGCACAAGCATTAGGCCAGCTGTGCAGGGTCATGGATGTGCTCACAGGAACAGTCCTGCAGGTGATTCACCCGGCTGCCTGCAGGAAAGGCCCTTCCCTTGCTTGGAAACAGTGGCTTGAGGTAGGTGGTGCATGGCAGCGCTGCCAAACTCGTGTTTACTGAGGAGCTGAGGACACAGCAGCTTCCTGGCAGGCAAGAATGACAACAAGGCTGCCAGCAAGGTGCTGGAGTTACTTCCGGGAGCAGGAGCAGGCAGTGAGTGTTCACAGCTCCTCGGGAAGAACCTGATCCTGAGACAGTGTGTGCCCGCTCCGCACCCCAAAACTGTTGCCCTTCAGGTGACAGGATCAGCCCCAATGGTGTGTTTTGCCTGGACTTGAGCATGGGGGGGCAGCTCCCTGCAGAATCAGGTGAGTCAGGCTGTGGGCCTGTCAGGTTTATCGCTGGGTGCTGGAACGCTGCTTCCAGGTAAGAGATCCTATCTAATGGGACCTGGTGTGTGCCTACACACCTAACTAGATAGCAGAGTCCTGCACAATTAGTCACCACGCAGCCAGCCTTAACCCCTTGCTGTCCCTGCTGAAGTGCTCCTCCCAACAGGAGAGGTCGCGCAGCAGATGGCAACACGGCCACCCAAACGGGCCGGGGCGCAGCATCCTGCCTGGCTCAGCTGTCATCTGCTTGGCCTGAGCAGTATCAAAGGGCACCTCTGCAGGGCCTGATCTCAGCGCAGGGCGAGGGACACGCACTGTGCAAACTGCAGAACGCCAATAAAAGTTGATAGTTAACCCTCTTTGCGCAGCAAGGCGTGACCTTGGCCTGCCAGGGGAACGCGCTGTCAGTGAGGTCACGGGCACAGCCAGCACGGAACCCGGCCCAGGGCAGAGCCTGGCTGCACCACCCAGTGCTGGGGGCACGGATGGGTGACATCCTCTGTGCCAAGGGCTGTGCCCACGGAACGTGCTATTCCTGTGCCACACAAGTATAGTTGCTTCACCAGTTCCCCATGATCCCCAGGGATAAGAGCCCTGCAGGGCCCTCCAGCACACGCCTCCCCACGCCCCCCACAATTAAGTTTTTAAGGTAATCAATAGTCTAACAGAAACAGAAAAGAAAACAACACACACTATTTGTTTGTCCTCATAAATAACTAATCTTGATACGTCTCTTTGAATAAAATTTCTTCAGCTTTTCGCAAAATATAGTACAGTTATTGAAGCAACATTGAACAGCACCGGTAACAGAAGAGGCAAAAACCAACATGTAAATTGGCTACAGCAGACAGGGCACACGGCAACGGCTCCTTCCCCCTCCTGCCACTTGTTGCTGAGAAGCCAGGTTCAAACACGAGTTGATTGTGTTACCCTACCGTTAGATCAAAGCTGAAAACGCTCTTGCGTTTTTCAATAGGCAACGGTTTGTAGCTAATCTTGGATTTCTTTACACAGTCAGTTGCACTTTGGAAAAAACAAAAACAGCAAAATACCGCCTTTGACATGGTTTTGTTCATTGTATTGCATGATGTGTGTTTAGCTGTATCTACAAAAGGCACTATAGAGAGAGAGGAGTCCAGCAAGGTGCGGACTGGAGCAGGTTGGAATCATTTAATGCCCTGGATTACAACACAGGACTACCCACAGCATCTCTGCACCTGACCTGCCTCACTGCTGAGAACACACCTGTCCCTAACCCGTATCAAAGGTCACTACGGCTTCTGTATGTACAAATTAGGCTATAATACAACTATTTACAGCTTGTAACACAATATGGTGCAATTCTGTCCACAATAAAGTACTCCAACATGTTGGAGGGAGCGAGCTCTATCGCAAGACTGCAGATGGGTGCAGCTGAACAGTCCCTGCTGAGTCCTCTGTCCCTGCACCTCTGTCACCTCTGTCCAGGACACCCCAGAGACACTCATGCAGTACCTTTTTCAGGAGATGTGCCACGTGAGCATCCCCTCACTTCCCAGGCTTTGGTTTTAAAATGAGGTGGAAACCTTTTTGACTGAAGAGGTTGAAAGGTCTTGAGAACAACTTCAGATCCTTGTAGTCCTGCAGGAGCAAAGCCAGCAGTTGTTCTCCAGTGCTTGAGCAGCTGGGTCACAGTGCCATGCTTGAAGGAGGTCAAAAAGGACTCAAGTAATGGCTGGGTGGTTACATACGTGATTACTGCTTAGGGCAGGGGAAAAAATAAATTAAAAGCCAGGTGCTTGCACAAGTGGCCTGAAGCCAGAGGCAGCCACCTCTTGCCAGCAATGCCTGATCCTGTGCCACAGCAGGTGCCCCTTGCCCTGGCTGCATTTAGTGACGCTGAGAACGGGCCCCCCCCCGTCATTATTCTACCTACTGAAACCCAGCTGTCACCACTGCTCAGTGCCAGGCAATGGTTCTGTCAGTGCTCAGCTGCTGGCTGATCCAGGGAAGTGAAAAAGGCTTGGAAAGTTGGGGGAAAAGAAGTACGAGCATTCTGCTAAGTTTTCCTAAATTAACTGCTCACTCTCAAACTGTCTCTCGCAGAAGCACAGCTTTGAAAAAAGCAGCAACAAGTACTGAAGCCGACTGACTGGAAAACCCAGCTGCTGCTCCGGAGAGACAGCCTGCCGCCCGGCTCGGACAGCCCCGAGCCGGCACTGCTCACTGCCGGGCTCGGTGGTGCGGCGCTCAGCTCCGTGCCA
>VZRZ01006273.1:45408-55602 GCA_013398175.1 Climacteris rufus | reverse complement strand
TTGTGGACCACTGGCTGGACCACTCTGGTTTACCTGAACATTACCAAAATGTCCATTTCCTTTCAGCAATATTAAACTTTATACAATTACATTCTAGGTATGACTGGGAACAGAGGTGATAAGGGTGACATTGAGTTATCTAAGCAAAACACCATCATGTGAGATGTCCCAGCATATCTTGCCCAGGTTCCCACTTTTATTCTGTGTAATTGCAGATCTTCCACTGGTTCTGTGTCATATCTACCAGCACCACGGAGTTGGCTCAGGCAGCCAAGGACAACGAACATGACAGCAAATTACTGTTTTCAGGCATGTGAGAGCTAAACGACTCTCCTTTAACTAATCTTGAGTGTCAGGTGCTACTAGAAAATCTCTAAGGCTCACTCTAGTAAATTAAATTTGGCCACAAAGACTCCTGGATACGAATGTTAAAAGGCGTGGAATGCATTTATACTGGTATCTAACTATCCTGGCACTCAAAACTAGGGCTGTCACAAAGCCAGTTGTTGGCTTGGTTTCAATATGCTTTGGGAATGTACTGAGACGGGCTAAAAGCATGCAAGGAACACTCAGAGCATTTAATAGTGTGGGTGATTATATTTCAATGCCCAGGAACAATGCTTATTACATATTTGTGAGCTACTGATCTACTCTATTTCTAAAGCAGGCAGCTGGGGAGAGAGATATCTCTAGACTCTTTCCAGGGATGCCCATGAAAAGCTTAGTATCTTACTCTCTAGTGACCAGAAAAAGATTCCCAAACTTCATATAAAGAAGGTTTAACATTAGAGATTTTGAACATCAAAACATTCAAGTGAAATAAACCTAAGCACAGTGGGTTTAATTTATCTGGAATAAGCAAAAGGCTAAGCAGAAGGTGAGTGTCTGCTTCATTATGGTTACCTGAGCAAGGACCTTTTCAAGCAAAAAGGGATGAAAAGCAAAGGAGCAACCAGTAAACAAGGACTCACAAAAACACAAACTCAAGGGCAAGGGATAATAGAAAAAGTCTGTCGTGGTTTAGGAATGGTACTGCCCAATTCAGTGACCACACTGAGACTCTCCCACACCAGACACCCTCACTTGCTCCCTCCTTCCCCTCTCCCTTCCCAGTCCATCAGGATGGAGTTGAGAATTGGAGGCACAAAAGGTGAAGATCATGGGTCAAGACAAGAAAAATTTATTGGAAACAGTGATAAGAAAATGAACAGTGATAACAACAATATTAGTAACAAAAGTATACAAGAGAGAGGGTGATTCACATGCAAAATGCTCACAGTGCATCCTGAGACAATCAGCAGTGGCAGACAATGCCAAGACACTTTTAGACACGAACCCATGCCCTTNCCTTGGGGTTCTGTTTGCCATTCTAATAGCAGAATTAGGAGAAGACAGATGGAAAGAGAAAGAATTAGAGTTGGAAGCAGCTGTTATGAAATCTGCTTCAAGAATACAATTGCTTATATAGTCTTACTAGACAAAGCCAAACAAGGAAAACATATTTTTCACCCTGGCACACCAGCTGGTGTCGCTGCTGTACTCAGTGCAACTGTATTGCTTAGAAAAACACAGATTAGGAATTGCATCATCAATGATAACATTGAAAAGGACAGAAATACAAATTAATGTATGTCTCACTCATTCTACCATAAATCTTGAAGCAACAGGATTTATGTAAATGAAACATAATTATAAAAATAAGTTTTAACTTCATTTAAGATGCTTAACCCTTAAGCATTTTCACTGGTATGCAGTCTTACAGGGCTGCTGGGGATAATGGAAGAGGCACTGATTAAGTCAGCGTGAAGGTGGTGAACAAGAAAGTAGGCATTTTCTCTCTTAGAAAAAGTCACATTTCCCAACCCCTATCTAGAGGGATCCAACCACTTTTCTGTTCATACATCACATATCAGCATGGACAATAGAGTTATCACAACATGTAGTAATGATGTTGATGATATCTCTTGCAGACAAGTACTTCAGCTTCTCCAGATGCAATAGGAATTATACATACAGTCCTGGAACCGTGCACATATATGAAATCTGGCTTGTGGACCACTGGCTGGACCACTCTGGTTTACCTGAACATTACCAAAATGTCCTTTTCCTTTCAGCAATATTAAACTTTATACAATTACATTCTAGGTATGACTGGGAACAGAGGTGATAAGGGTGACATTGAGTTATCTAAGCAAAACACCATCATGTGAGATGTCCCAGCATATCTTGCCCAGGTTCCCACTTTTATTCTGTGTAATTGCAGATCTTCCACTGGTTCTGTGTCATATCTACCAGCACCATGGAGTTGGCTCAGGCAGCCAAGGACAACGAACATGACAGCAAATTACTGTTTTCAGGCATGTGAGAGCTAAACGACTCTCCTTTAACTAATCTTGAGTGTCAGGTGCTACTAGAAAATCTCTAAGGCTCACTCTAGTAAATTAAATTTGGCCACAAAGACTCCTGGATACGAATGTTAAAAGGCGTGGAATGCATTTATACTGGTATCTAACTATCCTGGCACTCAAAACTAGGGCTGTCACAAAGCCAGTTGTTGGCTTGGTTTCAATATGCTTTGGGAACATACTGAGACGGGCTAAAAGCATGCAAGGAACACTCAGAGCATTTAATAGTGTGGGTGATTATATTTCAATACCCAGGAACAATGCTTATTACGTATTTGTGAGCTACTGATCTACTCTATTTCTAAAGCAGGCAGCTGGGGAGAGAGATATCTCTAGACTCTTTCCAGGGATGCCCATGAAAAGCTTAGTATCTTACTCTCTAGTGACCAGAAAAAGATTCCCAAACTTCATATAAAGAAGGTTTAACATTAGAGATTTTGAACATCAAAACATTCAAGTGAAATAAACCTAAGCACAGTGGGTTTAATTTATCTGGAATAAGCAAAAGGCTAAGCAGAAGGTGAGTGTCTGCTTCATTATGGTTACCTGAGCAAGGACCTTTTCAAGCAAAAAGGGATGAAAAGCAAAGGAGCAACCAGTAAACAAGGACTCACAAAAACACAAACTCAAGGGCAAGGGATAATAGAAAAAGTCTGTCGTGGTTTAGGAATGGTACTGCCCAATTCAGTGACCACACTGAGACTCTCCCACACCAGACACCCTCACTTGCTCCCTCCTTCCCCTCTCCCTTCCCAGTCCATCAGGATGGAGTTGAGAATTGGAGGCACAAAAGGTGAAGATCATGGGTCAAGACAAGAAAAATTTATTGGAAACAGTGATAAGAAAATGAACAGTGATAACAACAATATTAGTAACAAAAGTATACAAGAGAGAGGGTGATTCACATGCAAAATGCTCACAGTGCATCCTGAGACAATCAGCAGTGGCAGACAATGCCAAGACACTTTTAGACACGAACCCATGCCCTTCCTCTCAGAAGCCAGAGAGGTCCTCCTGTGTCAGAAATGATGTGGGGTGGTATAGAAAAAGCTCTGGGTTCTGGTCAAAACTAGGACAATGTCAAAAACCAAAAATCTCCAATCACTAAACAACAGGCTGTTAAGAAACTACAGGTGCAGCTTTGGACTTGGTAAGGAAACCAAGGTTTCCCTACCAAGAAGAGGTAGGGAAACAAGAGGCAAGAATATGGATTTGGGATATTTGAGGGGATTCTATGGGACTACACAAAACTAATAAAAGAAAGTGCAGGGGGAGAGGATCAGGAGGGAACAGGGTGTGTATTTACAAGCAAAACACCAGCCTGGACCAGCTGGTGAGCAGAATGCTATGGGAGGTTCCTGACAGGGGTATCAGTCAGGTCAAAGGTCTGTGTGCCAGTATTTGGGGGATCCTGCAAATATAGAGTTCCTGTGTGACAAGTGTCGGCTTGCAGCAAGCACCAGAGTGGACTGAGTGGCAAACAGGGGACCTATGGGACAGGTAAGAGGTATTGGGCAAACAGAGGGGCCACGTGGCTGCTTGGGGGATCCAGAAATACGTGTTTGCTTGTGAACTCAGAGGGTGTCGTGCATGCTGCCACTAGGAAGCTACAACACTTGTAAATCCTGTGTGTAGCTGCTGCTTATGGAACACCTTGTCTGCGCCAGTCCTTGTCCATGTCCTGTATGTGTCTGTGTACCTGTGTCTCTGGAATATGTACTTGTCATTCCTACAGTTTGATCTCAGACAGTTCAGCCTCAGATTGGGCCCCCAGAAGTCTAAGATTCTGGGTTGGTCTCCAGTAAATGGGCGGGAGGAAAACCTGGGCTTGAACTTGCTGAGTTGACAGCCACTTATCCCTTAATACACAGTCCCAGAAACCTTCTTAGTGATCTGAAAGAGCTTAAAGCATCTAATTTGAAAGTTATCTCCCGTACCATAAGATGAACAAGAACAAGATGCACAGCCTATCATTGAGCTGCAAAACCTTTTGGAAACACACAGTAGAGAGAGTGAGTTGGTTAATTCTGTTGATCATTTTTAAGACTCATAAAAAAATGTGAGTACTTACAATCTAGAAATTTCACTTTTTTTTTCCCCTGTGGATGATTAGTGAGAGGTTGAAGCCAGAGCTTGACAGGTCATCCAATACACAATCTCTTCTATAACCTGAGGTAGCTGCAATCCTTCTGCTTTCAAGGAACTATAGATACAAGCCTAATTCAAATAAAATATGTACGTATGTTTTAATGAATATATGGTCCTTAATTCAACAAATCATCCAACCTTTTGTTACAATGTTCCAAGGTATTTGCAGGCAACAAATATATCTACCTCAGCCTGCATTGTGTTGATCTAAAAAAAAATTAAAAATAATTTCTGCTCCACTTTCGTATGTTATCTAATCTGAGTTTGTCAATCCTGTCTTGAACTCAGATGCTCGATTTATCTTTCTCAAACGTAACTGACTATTCAATAGCATACCTTTGGGGTGACTTTTTCCTTCTTTACTCTAAATACCCCTTCTGACACAATTTAGATTTCATTTGGCTATTTTCATGGTTGAATCACTGCAGACACAGTTACTAATTTGTGAGTTTGATCTACTCATTATAATGTTACTTTCTTTTGAGGGGCTTGCTGCAGAAATGTTGCTATTAATGCTAAAGTGCATCACCTCACACTCTGTTGTACAACTTTCCATCTTAGATCCTTCAAATATATTTTAAAATTAATGCTTAAAATGATGTGCAGCAAGGTCTGAATCCTTTGTGGCTGAGAAGTACATTCAATGGGATTTTCAGCTCCCTGGGAAAATCCTTTAATTATCATTAATGAGGGAAACAACCTACAACAGTCCATTATTTCCTAAGGCCCCACCTTTGGGGCTGTGATTTGAGTAGGTGAAGATGTGCTTGCAGGCTCGGCTTAGGTACGTAACCTCCAGAGTGGGGAAGGAAGTCAGAAATATTCAGCTTGGCATTTCCCTTCTTCACAAGCACAACTCACTGTTAGGAGCTAGGACTCAAGTTCTCTCTGGAGATCAGACAATGTGCAAATGTGAGCATTATTTGCAGTAGTCTTTATTGAAACTAAAGTCCCTGAGACTGATTAAAGCAAGAACTATGGTGTCCTGATATCTTAAATAGTCATTAAACCTCAGAGGGGAAGATGATGGGTGCAGCACAGAAGTATAAAAGCATTGTATAGTACTGAAAAGACAAAAACCCACAAAATGGGAAAGAAAATCATGTTTAATTTTGACTAATTTAATTAAAACTTTTGAAGGCACTATTTTTACACTCAGCCTTAGGCAGAGTTTAGAAGGATATCAGAACTGCAGCCACAGAGCACCACATAATAGCTCCAATGGTGCTACAAAGAGAAAAGGTTTTCTTCAGAATTAACTGCACTCTCATTCTAAAAGCACTTAGATTGGCTGAAAATTCTACCATGATGAAAGAATATCTCTAGGCAATCCCATTTTTCCTAAGACCGCTGACACTATAGCAAAAATGCTAACATAGCACACTGGAAGAAAACTCTGCTAAATATGATGGATTTCTATTTTCAGGCAATTTTTCAAAAGCTGTTTATCTTCTATCTAGATATTCATATTACATGGATATAAAACTTTGAAATATAATTTTAGTCTTTAATAACCTACAATACTTGTTCCCCAGGGGATGTTTCAATGCTCTAGCATAATTTATTAGCAAAAGAAAAACTAAAATAAAATCAAGCTTGATGTGTTCTTCTATTTGTTAAAACTGCTTTCGTTGGGATAATTTAATTATTTTTAATTGCATCTTAAATGGTCATAATTATATAATTTTCAATATTCAATATGTGATTTATACTATTTGTGATAGGATTTTTGAACATTAACAACATCTGATTAATTTACTTACCAATCACCAACTGCTGAGCATGTTAAAGCATATGACAACAATACATAAGGTTTATGGTGCTCTCATGAAAGACAAAATTGACATAAAATTTTCATTTTCAATTCAGTGCTTATTCTTGTACTATTTGTAAAGGAAGAAAAATGACAATATTTTGTGCTGTTAAAATATTCACAAAGAAAGCAAAAAATTATAATGTTAAGAATTACAAGAGGGAATCAGGGATAAGGGAAGCAATTATGGTGGAAAAACAAAATTAAAACAAAAATTCTCAGCATAGTTCATCTCATGTAATATTCAGAAAAAGTGCTTTTATTCACATAAGAATTAGGGCAGCATATCCAAAATAATTATTTTAATCTTGACTTCAATGTAGCATCCACAGGGACCTTGCATATGTTCTGACTTGGTCACATATGGCACATGATGTTTTTGAACTGCAAGGTTCATCTGACTACCAGAAATGTCCACCAAATTCACAGATGATCTGAAGAATCACCAGCAATGGTAGTTCAGATCATAAGATCCTTGGGAAAAGAGGTGGCCTCAAATACATACAAAAAGCAGCCCCTTGCTCTCTCTCATGCCCCTCAAATTAACAAAAAAAAAAAAAAAAAAAAAAAAAAAAAAAAAAAAAAAAAACCAGAAAAAAAGAAACCAGGAGCAGGAAATCAGAGAATCAGCTACAGACAAAAGATATCTCTACCAATTTCTTCACTCTCATGACCAGTGACAGGACTTGAGCAAACAGCATGAAGCTGAGTCACAGGAGGTTTAGGTTTGGTATCAGGAAAAGGTTTTGCAGTTTTTTACCCAGAGGGTGGTGAGCACTGGGACAGACTCCTCAGAGAAGGCACCGAACCTCACAGAGTTAAAGAAGCATTTGGACAATGCTCTCAGGCACACGGTGTGATAATTGGGGTGTCCTGTGCAGGGCCAGGAGTAGGACTCAGTGATTCTGATGGGTCTCTTCCAACTCAGTGTGTTCTACTATTTTATGAAAATTTACAACTCATTAGGAGCATAGTACATTATTTTCTCTTTGATCCTGACACACACCCTTTCTATCCCTATTCTTCTCCTGGTCCTTCTTTTAAAATTCTGCCCCTTTTTAGAACATTTTGGTACTAGAATATTTGCTTTTTAAAATAAGCTATAGAGAGATTTTCTCTGATCTTATTATATTTCTCTCACCTTCCTAAGCAGATCACCCTTGAACCATACAAAGTCTTAACCTAACTTTCTCCCAGTTCATGCCACAGTGCTCATGCCAGTTTAGCAGACCTGATGCCTTATCAGGGACTACCTAAAAACAGAAGCCACATGAAATTAGGAGAGTAAAAATTGGTTATATTTATGAAGGGCCTTCAGGTACATTTAGGGCAGACAGAGCCCCCCCAGGGGCTTCACCTGGATGATGGATGGATGGATAGATGGATGGATGACAGGACACAGGATTTCATGCTTTTATAAGTTTGGTACATTTGCATATTGGGCTTTAATCCTCCAATTACAGCTTCAGGTAATGAAGTCATTTATCCTTAGTTTTCTCCCCTCCATCCCACTTTTGTTTACACTTCTTGGGGCCTCAGACAGTAAGGTGTCCTTGGATCCCAGGCCTGGATAGGAATTGTTTTGTCTGAGCAAAATGGGAAAAAAGTAGCTAACACTCTATATGGAGTTTAGACTTATACACTAAAAAATTTCAGAATTACAAATATATGAAAAATACAAAAGCTAAAATCCTAATGCATCAGACCCACAGCCCTTATTCTTCAGGGCTGAAGCAGTTAAAATCCTCAGGAGCTATTTTGGTCTCCCATTTGTCTTATCTCTGCAGACCAATACTCAAAATTACGCTGTTTATGGAAAGACCCCTCTACCACTTTTCTGTAAAATTTCATTACTCTCAGAAAACTGGTAATTTCTATGAAAAAACACAATTATTTCATAAAGTAGGAGTGTTTTGAGTGACACAGTCTTACAAATTTTAGAGTGGAGGGAAAGGGCTTAATAAATAAATATTTATAAACAAACATTTTGGAAGTAAAAATAGAATACTGGAAGGAATAGTCTGATATTTTCACTTATTGCAAATCCTTAAAAGCAAAAGTTAAATACATTTTTTCTTCAGGATATTTTCAACTATGGAAATTTGTTCAATTATTATGTAAGGAAGAGTGTGGTTGCAGTTTTGTTACAGTTTTTGGCTTATAGTATCACTTCAATCAGGTTTATTCTAATCCAGACATTCTAAAACCATTGAGTATCATCAATCCATCAGTGGTTCTTTTCAGTGACTAGTTAAACTGAATATTTTGGAAACATGTAGCAGAGAACTGAAGAGCATTAGTTTACTAACCTTCCTTATTCAATCAGGAAAGACTTGAATTCATAGATGAAATGAAACTTTGTATTGAAGTTGACTTTTAGAAATATCACCAAAATATTTATGTTTAGGTTACCTTGAAGAGAACAACCCTGAGTAGCATGCATATTTAATCTCAATTGATGCTGCACCAAGCATGTTAATTAAGATTCTTCCTTATCTTTCATAAGTATATTCCGTATTTCATGCAGCATTATTCCTACTCAGCACAGCTCCAAATAAATTGAGGGTGCCAACATGCCATTCACTGCAGCAAAACTTCACATAACAAAAATATGCATAGAAATATTGCAACAGAAAACCAGCATGCTAGAGTCACAGGAATTAAAATATAAATTGTACCACTCTATTTTCATACATGCAGAGCACCAAAGCAGTGACTAAGGCTCTAGAATAAAACTAAATACATTCTGTCTATCCACAAGTCGTGTCCCAAATAAGCATAATTGGATCATTGTTATGGAATCAAAGAAAAACTTTGCAGCATATGGATGCTGGTCTAGCAAGCATATTACAGCTTCAGTTATTACATAGCTTTCATTCCTTTGTTTCATTAAATAAAGCAAAAAATGATGCTATTTTAATGTCAATACAGGCTCACTGTTTTGAAGCAAAATCAAAATCTTTGCCAGTTAATTTCCTTGACACTATTTTCAAATTAAAATGCAGTGTCTTTTAGCTTCCCCTTAACAAACTATGCAAATAAAATATATTTTGAGGACACTGTAATTAAAGGTAGAATCTTAAAGGTACATTAGTGGTTAAAGACATGAGAAAAAAAATACCTTCATTTTAAAAATAACCTTTATTTTAAAGAATCTGAGTGGATGAATTTGAGTGCTCAGTTAGATTTTCCCCAGACATTTTGTAACCGAAAGAAACCACTAGAGGGCAAAATGTCCATTGCTAAAAGCATAAGTGACCCAGGCCCCTTTATATGAACGAAACAAGTAATAGAGGGGAAAATTTCCACAAAATAGCCTTTTCTTTTCTTTTCTTTTCTTTTCTTTTCTTTTCTTTTCTTTTCTTTTCTTTTCTTTTCTTTTCTTTTCTTTTCTTTTCTTTTCTTTTCTTTTCTTTCCTTTCCTTTCCTTTCCTTTCCTTTCCTTTCCTTTCCTTTCCTTTCCTTTCCTTTCCTTTCCTTTCCTTTCCTTTCCTTTCCTTTCCTTTCCTTTTCTTTTCTTTTCTTTTCTTTTCTTTTCTTTTCTTTTCTTTTCTTTTCTTTTCTTTTCTTTTCTTTTCTTTTCCCCACACCCTCCCCCTGAATTAAATAGAAGCTTGAATTCAAAATACCAGTTAATAATATCATCATTTTCTCTTCACCTCTGTCAAGGAGATGATTAGGTGACATTTCTCATGAGGTCAAATCGGTGTTGTTGCTTCTTCTTCCTTGCTTCTACAAATAGCTACTTTCTGCAAATATTTCGGTGTTCTCAGCACTAAAGCCTTTGGTTTAGGATATCTGGAAATAACAAAAATTTGAACTTGCAAG
>VZRZ01006273.1:5135-38817 GCA_013398175.1 Climacteris rufus | reverse complement strand
TTTTTTTTTTTTTTTGGGAAAATAGTAGAAAACTACTAAACTTGCTGATCCAAACTTCATCGCATGAGACGAAGTGTCTAAGCATAATCTACAGTTCCTTGAAAACACACAAGCTTGAAATCACTTTGGTGCTGTGACACTGCTGCAAGGACAATAAAAATGGGTGGCAAGGGCAGAAAGAGAGGTTGATGAAGTTTGCTTTAAAAATAAACTTCAATTATAGATGAGCTTTTAGTCTGAGGGCATTTAATTTGACAATAAACAAGCAGCAATTTTTTTGACATCTAAATGCCAAGCATCATATTTCCAGCAGTTTTAAGCACTTACATGCATAGTTTTCATTCCCCCTCCTTCCAGCTGGCAATCCCACATGGATTTCTAGTGCAAAATTAACTATGACTGGCACAAAGTGTATTACTGCAGGCAAGAAGATTGGAAAAGGCATACATATTTTGCCTTCACTGAAGCTTGTACTAGTTGGCAACTTCAGTTACCTTCCAAAATGGTCTTTTGCAGAATGTATTGGTTTATGCTGGAAAGCAGACCCTTGAGTTTTAAATAGATTAGTGTGCCCTTTTAAAATTATTCTCCTGCCTCTTTTGTCTAGCTGCATCAGATGCTGTGTATTTTTCCAGCATTATTATTTGCAATCCAAATTCATACTTCAGAGAATCACATATATTTTACAATAGCTTTTCTTGTTTGTATCATTATAAACTAAGCCAACTGCTGCATTTTACATATAGAGCAGAAAGTTTATGGTCTTATTAAAACTCCAGTAACAGCCTATTCAATTTATTGTTGTGCAAAACAAAAGACATATCTTATAGAGGGGTTTTATTATTTGAAGGCATGTTTCCCCAAACGTCAGTCCAATATTCTCCATTGTCATGCCTATCACAATTGCCATAGTAAAGACTAAAGGACATGAGGATAAGTAACGATTGAATGTTACCATAATTCTTTACTTGCTGAATTCCCTAATATTCAAGGATATCACTGCCCCTTGTATGTAGACACACACACAGCTATCTGCTTTCTCTACTATATCAGATCTCCTGTAAAATAACCTCATGATAATTCACTTCACAGCCTATTTTTCCTTACTTTCCAATTCCTTCTTCTTGAACCAATGTTCTCAGAAAATCACCTGATCTATTGCAATAATTTGTTTCCCACAATTGGAATTGGCACAGGTCCTTGCTCTGCTCTAGGCTTGTGAGACAACAAATTTCTGTGTCAGAAGAAAGGAAGAATGGAAGCTGAACTAATAATTCTCTTTCTCTTTGCTGGCTCTATTTGTCACTGCTTCTGCCCTTCTATCATAACTAAAATGACACATTGAGCATTGGCACTCCTTATTGCCTGAAACAGTCCATGAAACAAAAATACACATACACACAAGAAGAAAAATTAGAAGCACACAGGCCTGAAGATAATGAAATCTGTCATAGATATTTTGGTATCGAGTAAATGTGAAAGGTGCTCCCTCTGCTTGAAAACTGAAGATTACTGTGGCACTCCAAGACAGATGCCCTCTCTACAGCTGTCTTTGGAAGCAGGGAAGCCTGTGAGCAAGCTGGCTAACCTGTGGCATGCTCCCTGGCCTGACTGCCTACCCAGGTTCGGTCCAGGCTCAGGCAGTGTCCACGCTGTCATAGAGAGAAAGCTACAACTTTGTCCCCTTTGGTGAATCCACTGCAGTGTCAGTGTGACATTTCAACACATAATGCTGAGAACTGTCTAGGAAGGACTCAGCTGACTGATCTGTTGTGGCACATATGATGGTAGATGCAAAAAAATTGTCCCAGACCTGCACATTAACTTGACTCTCTACATCTGAGTATCAGCCTGTATCAAAGTACCAACAGAAAAAAAATCCCTTGGGTTTAAGGATTGTTTCAGGCTACCTATCTAGATCTTAAAATGGAAATATAACTAATGACAATGAGGTGTGTATTTTATAGAAAATTGTGCTACCTCTGCATTTGGTATGAATATACCCTTTGTAAAATACCATGTGCTGTCAATGAAGCAACAAGTTAGTGAGATGGAACTGACTAAAGCAACCCCAGCAAAAAGTAACTGTCTGAGAAGGGCACTCTATACAGTTTCAAAGCCCTCTATACAGTTTGTGAATGATGATAGCTACGAATACTGGAATTTGTCTCTATTGATTTGTTACTTTGTTACTCTTTGATTATCATTTTACAAAAGTTCTGTTTCCTGCTGTCTGACCATCTTTATGTGTAGTCCTCATCATATCAGTACCTTGTAACAAATATACAAAAGTCATTAGGTTTTTCATAACATGTTTATTACCTCTAAAATTATGAACAGCTATTGTGTATAATGTAATTTCTAAATAATTGCGTCACATGAACTAAAAGCTAAAAAGGATATAGATAAGAAATCTAAAGTGGTAGTAGATAGTATGACTGTATAATAAAACACAAAGTGCTTTTCCTTATTTATAACCAGTAAAAAAGCCAAAATTAATCTTTAAAATAGCATTGCATGACTTATTCTATTAAACTAAGAACACATTCTCACAAAAGACATCCTGACAGTTCCAGTATTAACTAGTGTCTTCATAGTTCAAATTATCAACCAATGCAGATATATTTGAAATGGTTTCCTTCAAGTAAGTTGAGAGATTTTTGTACTGGAAACAACGACCTGATGAATCAGATGTCACCCAAATTACCAGCTTTACATACTATTAAAATTATACTTTACATACTATTAAAATTTTCCTTTCTCATATTCTCTACCCATTTCTATGTTTAAAAAATCCAGCCATCACAGCAGTTCTTTGTGTTCTTTGGAGAGTATTCCCTACCTCATCAGGGCTGGCCAAAATTTTCTCCTATGCTGTAGTAAATGAGAGCATTTTCCAAAGTGTAAACACCTGTGACAATCCTGCTTGCCTTCACTCAATCCCGAAACAAAGAACCTTCTATTACAACATCTGAACCTGACAGATAACCCCAGAAATTACAAAAATTTGATGCATTCACAAAAACAAATAAATCTGTTTGTATATGTTCTGAAGATTTCTTGGGTAAAGGCTCAATACTTAACATCATCAAGGACAAGATTATTGGCACCCACTTGACCCATAACTCCACCTCAGTACTCCTGCTTATGCTTCCAGCCCAAAGCCATCCAAGCTGTATGAATTGTTTGCACAGCTTCTGAACACTCACATCTCTCTTAAGAGGCCCAGAGTTTCCAAAGTGGCAGATCATTCAACATGCACCATTTGTTCCACCCCACTGTGGAAGAAAGGGATAGGCTCTCCGGAAGATTTCGGGATGTACGGAGAGGGACAGTTAAACCCTTCCCCCTCATCCCTCTCTCTCTGGGCTGATAAGCGATCACCCAAGGCATGCAGCCTCACCCCCCCTGCTTTCCCCTGGTAATTTTCCACTCCTTATCGAGACCCAGGGTCCTACCATCCCCTTTTCTGACGTAGTGAGACCCTTAGCTATATAACCGACCATGTAAAGATAATAAAGTACTTTTTGATTCATCCACCACATTGGTGTCAGTGTGTCGGAGGCCCGGTGGCCCGGAGTAGGCCGGACCATCGTGGTTGCATCTTCAGAACCAGGTCACCTAGCCTTCCGAATAGAAAGGATACATCCCACCCCCACAGTGGGTAAGTCATAACATCAAAAAATTGACATTTAGACTAAAACTGCTGACAGTCCCTTACCTACAACATTTGGCACGACTGTGCAGGAACACAGTATAAGGGATTAACACTTCAAGCTTAGCACTGCTAATGAGTCCATACATGTCTGCATTAAACCTGAAATTTCTTGGTCTACATTTTAAATTGAGTTGCCTCTGAATGTGCTCCTTAGAGGAGGAATAGCTAAGCTACACTGCTGCATGCACACAAATTGCTATGCAAGACAAGGCTGCACTATTAGTGCAAATACATTCTGTGAGCACCAAAGATACCAGGAAAATTGTATTACCCAAATCAAAGATATGTAAAAATCATTATCATAAAGAATTTTACTTGATGTGTAAATCAATTCTCTCTACTTAAATCAAGGGGCTTGTTTTGGCACAAGAGAATACACTGGCAAAAGTATCTGAAGTGATTTGTGGTGGGGAGTTTTCATCCTATCAGTCTTGTCCAGGAAAAGATGCCAAGTGTCATGAATTCCATCATTCCAACATTGTATTTCACTTTTTTCCTAGTGAAGATCAAAATGAGCATGGGATGTCAGGCACTTAGCACTGTGCATTGCAAAGATGTGAGGTCTTTCGACAGACTTTTACAAGTTCTTATCAGCAGCACCATATGCTACAAGACAGAATGTGCATAAATCTGTCAGCACACATAATTCTCATTTTCCGATTAAAGAATGCCTTACAGAGAAGCCACATATACTTCTTTCCTCCAGCATTATGACCCTGTTTAGGGGTATACAAATTCAAGTAATCTTCCAGGGAAAATAACAAACCAAGTATCAATGTATCTGAAATAGGGAGGACTTGATTTGCCTATTAACTATTTCAAGTAAATTTTCTGTATGTAATTTCATTGCCAGATTTGTGAAAATACCTCCATCTAAACATATTAACATAAGTAGCTTCAGTAAGAGGATATTTTAAAAAAATGTAATTCTCTATTTTTTTTCAAATTTCAGGTGACATTTTTTATATGATTATGGAAGCAAAATCTTTCTTGATTTTTAGTACTAATTTTATGATCAGTCCAATAAGGAATCTACTAAGAAAAAAACAATCTGGTATACAGCATGTGACAAAAAAAATAAAAAGGTATATTTCCCAAATAGCATAGTCCCACCGCTGGGACCCAACCCGAGGTCGCTCAGCTGTGCTCGCTTCCCCCATGCATGTGGGGGGGGGGGCAGCTGCCGCCGCAGCGATACCTCCCAAAGCACAGGGTTCCACCTACCTGCCGCCGCAGCGATGATAAGCTGGCCAGCCCCAGCCTGGTGTTCTTCAACGGCTGGCAGGGACAGACTTCAAGAAGGACCTTTGTATGGATTTGCAGCTCTTTATTTGCTGGGAGAAGCAGCAGGGAAAAGCGGCAAGGAGTGGTGGGAAGGCAGGAGCGGCGGGAAGGCAGGAGAATTCAGAAAGCGGCAGCATGCTGCTGAGTTCCAGGTGCGGGGGGAAGGGTCTGAGGGTTCAGAAGCGGCAGTGAGAGAGTCCAAGAGTTCAGGAGCAGCAAGGAGAGTCAGTGCGGGGTGCAGCGAAGTGAAGCAAATCCAGGGACAAAGGCAGGGGCCCGGGGTACAGCGGGATTTTTAAAGAGAAAGGAAGTGGGTAAAAACAGCCAACGGGGATACAGGGATTACAGTAGAACCAGTAAGAACCCGAAGAGATGTGAACTTTCCAGAATAACTCCAAATACAGAACATTAGGTAATGGTCAAACTAACCAATAATAGCAAACATGCAAACAGTAACTGAAAGGGATAATGGGGTGAACATGAAGTGTCACCCTAACTGGAGTAGGAGTTCTAGAGGATGGTGTGCTGAGCCCCGTTCCACCAACACTGAGGTTTGACTGCTGTGGCCTCAACCCTGCACACCACCATAGCATACAATTTCTTTCAGGGAAAAAAACAAAAAGAAACAAAAAAAACCCGAAATAGTCCCTGTATATATCATTAAAAAATATTTGTTTTCATTGTAGCTTGATGGTCTGAGAATATCAAGAAAAGGTAATATCTTCTGTTATGTGTACGAAGATGACCTTAAAAACAGTGATGAAGAGTAACACTGAAGCCCCCAAGACTCTAAACTGTTCACAGGTCATCAGTCAATGAAATGTAGACTTCAGAGTTGGGCAAACACTGCTGCAGGAGTAACAAGTAAAACCCCAAACCAAAAAAAAGTATCTCACCTACCTAAAACATACTATGTATTGTAAATTGAGATACATAATAGAGTTGCAGAGCAGTGAATAAAAAACAAGATGTAAATCATGCTAGATAATATCAAAATAGCCCAAGCAGACACTAGAATTACAAGAAATATATATACTCCTTCAAAGAGGATAACAAAAATTCATCACCAGCTTCAAACTCCCCCCTATAAGGAATTCAGGATCCTGATAACTCACTGCAACCCCACCTGACTTCTTTAGGCAGAGATGCAACAAAAGGATGACTGGAAGTCTTGATATAACCATTTTAACCTTATTAATAATGGGATCCATTTGATATTAATTTGGACTCTAACTGTTAGGATAATTTCAACTGGACTAATCCTAATATCTTTGTTTTATGACAGTAAAATATTTTAGGATTTTAAGGCAATGAAAATATACAACTGTCCGGGCATACGAACAGCATAGTGGTTTTCCAGTCATTAATTAGTCACTAGTCATGCAACAATCCCTGCAGAATGACTTCCTAAATAAACTTGGATAGTTAAAGTGAAAAGATGATAAATCCAACCTATGTTGATAAATGCACATATTTATTTTCCCTGGGAAAACACATACACATTAAAGAGGAAAGAGCTTCTGACCTCGTAGGCACAAATTCCAACAAACAAAATCAGAAACAAGTTTAATTAAGTGTTAGTGGAGCAATTAAGAAAAAAAAAAGGAACACATTAATTGAACAAGATTGCATACAGGCAGCATGACAAAGACTCTTTGAAGTGACAAGACACCTTTCAAAGAGATATTGTGCTTGACCAAAAACCCTTAAATTATTATGCAAATCATGTTTGCATGCATGATGCTTGCTAGAAGTTCCTTTGACCTGTATTTCCTTTCCTCAGTCCTGGAATAAAAACTAATTACAGCACCTAGGGGAAAATTAATGCATTTGAACTTTCTGCTACAATTGTCGTTAAGTTCACCTTTGGCACCCCCTGTATTGACATCTTTCTGCATTTAATAACTTTAACCTTATGTGATCCTTTGGGACCTGATTTATCTTTTCTAAGCTACTAATAATAAAGATAGGAGTCATAGTGGCTGGTTACAGGGAACAAACCAGCAAGTGCCAGACCAGGATTTACAGAGAGATGTTGTTTGTTGTCCCAGGAAATTAAGAAGTTAAACCTAAACCTATTTGCACTACAGTCCAGGCTAAAAGAGCAACAAATGGAGTCACCCGCAGCATGTTATCACTACTGTAAGTGATTTAATGGCAATGTGCCTGCATATTTCAATACCAGATTTACTACAACAAGTTACTTTCAAGGTCTTCTTCTCTTAATTGCTCATTGATTACCCACCATTCTTTACAATGAGAACCTCTGAGTTTAATTGGAATCAATGGTGACAAATGGTGTAGGGTCCCAAACCTTTACCACTGACTTAATTGGAGACATATACACTTCCCGTTTAAATTGTAAGAATTAAATGTTACCTCATCTGTTTTTCTATTGTGCTTTACAGCAACACTCCATCCTTTATTGGTTTTTTTTTTTATATTTGGTCTGAACCGCTCTGAACTGCATCACTTCAAAATGTTTTGTTTATTTGCTCTTTAACACAGAGTGTTAGCACACTTGGTCCCTTCTGCCTGAGAAGGTCCTTATCCAGTATTCCACATTCACTTTTCAATTTTAATATCAATGCAAAGTAGTGGTTATTTTCCATGTTCAGCAAAAGCAATGGACTTCATCTAGACCAGTAGAAATAGGCTTCCATCATGCATGTCCATATTATCTTCTAGCTTAGGAAAGGTTATTATAAAATATATTGTAGTTTAAGTTGCAGGAGATCCAATTATGAGGAAAGAGCAGATTATTAGGCTAGGTACATCCACACATATCACTAAGGCAAATACACTTTTAGACAGGTGTGCAGTGAAGCAATTATATTTTAATTATCTATCCTGCAATATTTTTTGCACACTTAATTTAACACGTGATGTAACCTATTACAGCGGAATACAATTATTAAATTTTTAGTGCTGTGTTACAAC
Organism: Climacteris rufus; assembly: GCA_013398175.1. Classification (NCBI taxonomy): domain Eukaryota; kingdom Metazoa; phylum Chordata; class Aves; order Passeriformes; family Climacteridae; genus Climacteris; species Climacteris rufus. The sequence continues at coordinate 30,875 of VZRZ01006273.1, read as the reverse complement.
TAGGAAATACGAAGCATTTCTAAAGTGTATCTACACATGATTTTACATTTATTTTACACTCATCTAGGAAAACCAGAAGATAGGTCTTGGAAGGATCAATGGGGTGAAGCAAAATAAAACGAGTTAAAATCAGCAGGTTCTCAAATGATGTCAGAACTTCTAAATCTAACTTTTCAAACTATAATAAATGACAGATTTATGAGTTTAAGCTATATCTGATCCTTGGAAAATGATGCTGTATGAAATAAACCTCATTAATACAAAACAGAGCACTAACATACAGCAGTGCTTTGGCTTAATAAACAACTGATCTGAGAAAGATCTTTCTCAGCTTAATAGTTCACTTATATAGATTTTCTTTTTACCCACTTTAATTCAGATAGTGGATATAACATTTTGGCTGTTATACTTTACTGCTTTAAATTATTCAGGAAAGGGAGTACAAGGGCAGACAGATAAGGTCTTTTTGTTCTTGCTACAAGTAACATAGCATATTGTCTTCCCCTTTGCCCTACTTTCTTTTTTCACCTCCAATTTTCCTTTTCTTGCCCTTTAATTGATCCTAGTCTGACTTCAGTACTTAGTCCTTTCTTCCTGAAGTCCTATAAACCCAATAGAGAAGGAAGAGTACTACAAGTGACAAAGCAACACAGAACACATTACGATACCTTGGAATTTGCAGTCTAATTCTGGCCACCTGCATTAGTCAAAATGAGCTTTAGATCTTTATAATGTAGTATCGCATAGCTAAGAAAGCTGCAGGTATGTAATATTATTAAATGGAGCAAAATATATATAAAAATACAACAGTTATTTCTAAAATGTCATTATCATTTTTATAATATCATTTAGATAAGTGGGAAATTTAGAATGCCTACTTTAGATTTAGTGTAAATGCAGACACTTGTCTTCTCCACTGACTATAATGCATTGGACAAAACTTCCAAATTACTAATGCATATGCTTAAGCCCCTGAATTACCCTTTTAGGATACTTTTTTTAATGTGTCTATATCATGGTTTCTACAAGTGGCAGGCAGCATCTATCTATACCAGTCAAACAAAAAGCAAAGGCTTTATCATTACTTTACTCGCTGTGACAATGATGATCAAAAGATCTACACACATCTTAGAAGAGAGTTCCCAAGTCAAGCCCAGCTTAGCACTGGGCTGAAGAACTGTGGAAGAAATAAAACTTTTATGTTGAGACTATACAGTTGATTGAACAAAGCTTATTCCCATTCAACTCTGGGAAAATGCCATCTCCTCTTCAGTATATCTTCTCCTGGAACACATGGAATACTTAGGATCTGTAAAACTATTTAAGAAGTAAAGCCAGAGTAAAATGGAGTAAAAACTACGTCATTTTGATATGTTCCCAGGTTGTTACCTCTGTTCTATATTGAGACAAATTATTCAACTGAATAACTGACTGTTATTAATAAACAGACACATCGCCTGCGTGGAGAAGTTTAGAACACCCAAACTGTGTGTCATAGCGCACCAACAAAAAAAGCAACTAAAGTATCAGTTTCTCAGTGCAGGCAGACAAAATTATCTGCTAATGCTTGTTAATTAACACTTGCGATATAATGAAGTAAATTCCTTTCAGTAAGGATTTTTGGACACAGATTATTACCCTAATTATTGATGTCATTTCTAATGAGAGAATTCTATCATTCACAGTAATTTTCAGTTTCAAATGACACATAACTGCTGAATCTTACAGGTTGGTATTTTGAATTTATGGCATATATCAAGAAAATACTAACATAGCTAGTCAACTGAGCATGGGGCTAAGAGCCTGGAAACTTGGCTTATCGCCTCATAGTAGAAAAGTCTATATAGTCTAACAGGAGTTTATGGGAGTTACATTTAAATCTTATAGAATTCAAGAGTACACAAATTTTGTGGTAGTCTTAGAATGGTAAGCTCAGTAGGGTGTCTTCATTACCTTGAAATACACAGAGGAGCTCAAAAATGTCCTTGGTCCACTGCGGAAGATGAGGATTGTGATGGACAGTCTTGTAGCACTTTTTTTTTGTTTTCCTAAGACTGGTGCTGCAGCCAGAACACACAACACCAAGGTAGATATCTTTGATCAAATTCACATAGTCTAAATTTTATAAGAGTACAAAATCCAAAGTACTATTCAGGAGTTTAGCGGTGTTCATATTTAAAAATATCCAATTCTTCAGCATTCTCTTCATCATCCAGTGAAAAAAAAAAAAGAACATGCATAATAAATAAACATCCATACTGAATCATACCTTCTTACTAGAAAAATTACTGTCTTGCTAGCAGAATCATTAATGGAATTAGAGATAAAAATGTACATACCTTCTTGAAAAAAGACAAATGACAGTTATATGGCTGTGAAATGTAGGAATGTGAAGAAAAATATAGCTTGTCCTAGAAAATGTTCTATGGATCGGGCCAAACTACTACAAAACAGTACTACAAAATTATTATATCCTTTTAGTACTTAGACAACACCAACAACACTCTCAACCCCCTGAAAATGGGCTGATTGTACTCCATGACAGTCTGCTTTTTGGGCAAATCAGTCAGGTAGTTCCCACCTCCACCTCTGCTAAAAAGGAAACAAATCTGTAAAAAATTGCTTCATAAACCTGTCATTTAGATGATTCACATTTATTAATGTAATTCATGCAAGAGATTATAAAGATATCAATGAGGATATTGTTTTGCACCTATTTTGAACTGGAGATCTCCAAACACAAACAAAACATGCAAATTAAGCCAGGGCTTCAAGTTAGAATTTAGACACATATATTTTTCAAACAGCAACTGTAGAGTTAGATAAGTCTGTGATTTGGGGGCATAATTTTAGACATTAATTTTAAATGTATTATAGATACTCAAGTCATCCTAGAGTCATCAACAAAGAAAGAAGACACTAGCTCTATGAACATTAAGTAAATGGTTTTTTTTTCACTTTCCTGAATTTTGCCATTTTTTCATAACTGTTTTTATGTTCCTTGTTTGTGTTGCTGACAAAGGTTAACACAACTTCCATCAATCGACAACTCTCTGGAAATGCTTCTTCTCAGATTTTCCTCAGGTCCTTGTGTAGTAGCTTCTACTTTCATATCACAGTCCACTCCATATTACTTTTCCACTTGGCCTTGTGATAAGTTGAAGCTAATAAATTTGCCAATCCCAGCATCTGTAACAGCCACAGGAGCAAGACAAACACATTTCAAGTCAGTGACATTATTCAACAACAAATGCAGAACACCTATCATTATGACTTATTTCATTGAACAATTTCTTTAGTATGAATTATTTAAATACTCCAGTCCTTCTGGGAAAAAAAAATGTTTTCTGAAGTTGGCAAAAAAAACTGATTTAGTTACCAGCATTCCCATACTGAGACACAAATACTGAAATTAATTGCATGCAAAAAAAAAGATAAATTACATGGAGTTCCAACAGAGTATTTGGGACCTAGAAATAAATTTTGATACTTGGAGAATAACAGTGGTATTACCAAAACTTGACCTTGAGTTTAGTGGCAAGATCAAGCACAATACTCCTTACATAATATATAACACTGGCTCTGGGGGCCTGCTCGAGGCCACTCAGTGTTAGTATAGGAGTGATCCTGGTTTCCTGGGGGCTGCCACTTGCAGTGTCCCCAAACACAGGGTGTCCTCCAGCAGCTCTTTTAGTGCTGGCTCCTCTGGAGGCGAGAGAGCCCTGGGCCAATGTCGTGGGCCCCAGTGAGACTAAAGGCCAGAGAGAAGGGCCTTGGTATGATTTCCAGCTCTTTTATTCCCAGGGAGAGGCAGCAGGGAAAGCAAGACAGGGTTCAGGGTCCAGGAGAGGCGGCGCGAGGATCAGGAAGAGCTGAAGGCTTCAGGGACCAGAGACATGAAAGTGCAGAAAAGCAGGGGTATTTATAGGGACACAAGCAGGGGAAAGTAACCAATTGGGGTACAAGGATTTACACGTAACCAATCAAGAACTGAACAGCAACGAAGTTTCTAGAACTTAACCTTATGCAGAACATGAGGTAATACAGTAACTAACCAATGAACTGAAACATGCAAACAAAGTTGCAAGGGATGCTGGGGGTGGACCAGAAAGCTCACCCTGACCAAGGAGTGTGACTCAGACCATGGCAGCCTCAGGCTGAATCCACCAGTCTTGAGCCTCTGGGGCTGTGGCTTTTGCCACACACACTGCCACAAATATAAATCTCAATAGGGCAGCAGAACATGACAGGAGGCACTGATGTGTTTAGGCAACCTGAGGTCTAGCCTACATAAGTTATGCATTGCGCATAATACCCTCTTTAACAATTGACAAAGAAAGCTAGAATATACTAGCTAACCAAATTTTAAAGTGTGTGGCCAGGATAGTAGGATTGTTTTCTATCATTTATTTTTATAATTTTTGTAATTTATTCCTGTTTAATGCATTCATTCCAACCCATCTATCCATATGGTTCCTTGTTGACAATGATGCCTCAGCAATTATGACATTATTTGTAATTTTTTTATTGCTTGAAAGGCAATTTTTTTAAAGGTCCATTACCTCTAGATTTAGACCTTTTAAAAAATAAACTAGCTAAGAGATGCAAAAGGGCAGATACAGACAGAAGAAACACACTACTAGAAGAATGAAAAGGGTAGTCAAGTGTAATGTGAAGATGTTTAACAATTTTAAAAGACAGGTTTTACTTTAACGAGTGTTTGGACTGCAAAAAGACAGAAAAGCTAAATAACAGAATTTTAGGCATCAGATATTCTTTCACAAAAGAAGAGTTTTTTAAATGATAAGTTATCTAGATTGATGACAATGAACAGAACTAAGTCCCTACAGGGTTTTTTTTAGGCAAATTGATGATTATTCTCTAGTTATGAAGGTGGAAGTACATATGCAAAATTAAACTCTAAAGTTGCTAAATGTGAAGGTAACTAAACATGGGATGGAGAAACAGGGGGATCAGGAAACTTATCTTTACTGCTTGACAATATGTATTGTGGACTGTTTGGTTGGGCAACCATAGAACTGTATGAACAGGCTGTCTGGAGTCAAAGTATGAGGTAAACAGAAGGAATGTGCTGAAAGCATATAGCAAAAAAGACAGAAGGGAAAACAAGAATGACAAAGCAAGTATCCTGAAATAACACATGTGGACTCCTTGCGTAACCTACCAATTATTCTCTTCATTATATGCTCTTACTGTAACAAAAAGACAGTTCTTCCAGCAAGAGAAAAAGAGCAGAGCAGAACAGCTGAGCAAATATGAATGCAACAACCGACTTGCCTTCTTATTGATTACAAGTTAATACTCCACAACCAAGGAAATCTTGAGCTTGTTTGACTCTGGATATTTATTATTTCCGTACAGGATTCAAATATAGAAAGAAGTTAACATCAGGATTTCCGACTCAGTCAACAAGCATTATTACTGTCCCCCACTAAAATATTATTCAACATTTATTCACCCACTAAAATATTATTCAACATTTATTCAACAATTTTGGATTGATGGGCAGAGGCTAATGGTATGAGGTTCAATGAGGTGAAGTGCTGGGTCCTGCATTTGGGTCACAACAAGCCCCTGCAGTGCTACAGACTGGGATAAGAGTGGCTGGAAAGTGGCCCTGGACATGCTGATCAACAGCTGGCTGTACATGAGCCAGATGTGCCCAGGTGACCAAGAAGGCCAATGGGATCCTGGACTGTATCAGCAATATTGTGGCCAACAGGAGCAGAGCAGTGATTGTCCCACTCTACTTGGCACTGGTGAGGCCACACCTCGAGTCCTGTGTCCAGTTCTGGTCTGAAAGAAGGACCTTGAGGTGTTAGAGAGAGTCCAGAGAAGTGCAATGGAGCTGGTGAAGGGTCTGGAGCATAAGTTCCGTGAGAAGCAGCTGAAGGAGCTGGAGTAGTTCAGTCTGCAGAAGAGGAGGCTCTCTACCTGAAAGGAGGCTGTAGCCAGGTGGGGGTTAGCCTCTTCTCCCAGGCAACCAGTGACAAGACAAGAGGAAAAGGCCTCAAGTTTTGCCAGGGCAGGTTCAGGTTGGACATCAGGAAGAGTTTCTTCACTGAAAGGGTTGTCAGACACTGGAATGGACCGTTGGCAGAGTGTTGCCTGGAAGTGTTCAAGAAACAACTGACATGGCACTTAGTGTTGTGGTTTAGTTGACATGGTGGGTGGTTCAGTTGAAGGTTGGATTTGATGACCTTGGAGGTCTTTTCCAACCTTAATGATTCTATGATTCTATGAACTCTATCCCAATCTTAGGTGTCACAACTAAAGTCAGCAAATACAACATTTTCAGCACCACTGAATACCCATTTTTCAGAGAAGTATAAAAGTAAATTCAATATATCAACTTGCACAGCACTGAAAACACACTGGTTATTTCCAAAGCAAAACAAATGTCTCTGATTCAGAATTAGCTCACATTTATGGCAGTTGCCACATATATGCAACAGTTTATAAAGTGCTATTTTTCCTATTTCTAGTTAGTAGTCTTCATACATTTGAAGAACAGCACTCTAGACATTTAAACCTGGGACAAAGATTCTAATTTGAAATAAAGAACTTGTAGTCTTTGATTTAATCAACAAAGAATACAAACTTGTTATGAATATGAGAGAATTATGACAAAAAGCTCAATCTCCTGCTATGTCACATATAATTTCCAAGAGGCAGAATGCAGAAAGAAAAAGTAGTATTCAAAGAGACAAGAAAGCATACAGCAGTAACACTAAATAAATCACATTTAACATGTACTTAAAAAAAATAGCTTTTTAAATCTGAAAGAATAATCCCCTGTCTCTCTTCCTCTCATTTACCAAGCCCTTCAGGCAATTCCAGTGACAAGAAATATAGTCAATATGAAGGTTCTGATGCTGCATTTATAGAATATAAGGGGTAGCAGCTTCAAAGCTATTATATCTCTAAATTACCTTCTGGTAATACAAAATGGAACAATCTAAAAAGGTAATATGATTATACACATATATAATTAGAAAAAAAAAAGTCAGGTCATGGTCAGAAAGTCTTTCTTTTAACAAGAAACATAGCTTCAGGCTAAGGATATTTTCCACCACTAGAAACCAATAAAAAAGGCAAGTCAGGCTAATTGTTCTCCATGATAAGCTGGCTATTGCCCAATAGCTTTAGTGACTCTAATGGAACTTGGTTAAAGTCAGAAAACCTGAGGCTGACCAATCAGGCTTGACTTTCCCTGCTAAAAAAGAATGAAACGGCAAAACTTAATATTTTATAATATTGTCATTACTATGTTCAACTGTTTCCTTCATCAATAATATTTAGGGAAGAAAGGGATCTAAAATACTATTAATGTGAACATTGTTTTGCATCTCTTTAAGACCCTTGATGCTAACTGCATAAACAAGACAGCATTGTGAACTCAAGCTGCTTTTTGTGTGATTTGGGACCCAGCCAGGCCTCTGAGGCAAATCATACACCTGGCTGAGTAATTTCGATGTGCAGCCCCCCAGCAACCATTCTGTCTGAGACTTTAGATTTGCCCTGTCTCATCCAAAAAGTACTTTGCCTCCAAAACATATGGACATCACAAAGGCTTCCAGATGTTGAAGACATCTCTGAGATGTCTTGAGGGACCTTAATGACGTTGCTTCTCCCGCAAATCCCCTATGGCTCTCCTCTCCCATGTAATTCTGCAAATAGCAAGAGAAAGCAGTCCACAGCACAGAAATGCTCAAAGAAAAAATTATTACAGCTCAATTATCTCATTTATCGAAATCTATGTTATTCCCAGTGAAATGGATAATATATAAGAAATCTGAAACTTCCTAGCCTTGAATCTGGCCTTGACTTTCACTCTTTGGTGTACGCTGTACCTGCGTCTTTGCAGGATAATTTGGTTATAACCAAACCATATTTTCCTGTAAAAGTCAGATTATTTTTTTAATGTGCAAAAGTATTGTTAGTATGCAGCTACTTTTTTACAAATTCATTTGAATTAATATTATTTTAAATGAAAAAATAAAATTAAAACAATTAGAAAGGAGCTCTTAAATGCAGTGGTTTAAACTTTGATATTTAGAAAGTAATGTTACCAGACAATATAATCACGAGCAGTATTTTGTGCATAATTCAATAGTTTTCCTAGTTTAAGAGCTAAAATAAAAAGTATCAAATGGAAATGTAATTTCCAGTTCCAGTTCCAGAGATCCCTTTTGGGATCTCTGTGTTTAATTATTGGTAATCAAAATAGTGATTCAACCACTTTCAAAACTAATTATTCCTAAATTATTCATTAGCTGTTCCAACTTTTTAAATTAAAGTAAACAGCAAGCAGCTGTTCTTGCACTGTCACTACCTGCTTCTTGTAACTGAAGCCCTTTTATTTTCTATCTTGATGGAAATTAGGATACACTTTCGGTAATTCTATCCAATTATTTTTACCCTCTAATATACAGAATTCCACTACATTTCAAGCATCTTTGAAGGCTAATGAAGGTGTAAACAGAATGAGGGTGTGCATACATTAAAAAAAAATAGAAGTTCATAAAATGTGAAATTATGTGGACAGAATCAGAGTGTTTATTAAGGAAAAATCATAAAATTTAAAATTTAAAATTTGAACGTTGCCATCAGGTTAAAGCAAAAAAAAAAAAAAAAGTCTCCAAAATAACTTCATCTGCTGCCCAGCTTTATAAATAAGTTTCATTCTTATTTCTTTGAAGAATTCATTGTGATTATAGAATGAAGGGAGAGAAAGAAAATCTTTATGACCCTTAGAGGCTTTGAGAAGTTCCCATGGAGAAAGGTATGATGTATTTTTAATAAACTTTCTGCATTTTAATGAGATAATTTAAAACATTGAAGTAATATTTCATCAAGATAAAAATAAGTGGTGCTAAATTCTATCCCCTTCTAAAAAGCAGATGAGATTTTTTTTCTTGTCTTAAAATCACCTCCTTCTATTTTGAAATAATATGCATGTACTTTTAAGAATTTTATTTCACAAATTACTCTTTTTCTTTAAGACTTTTTTGGCTTTTCTTTTTTTTTCTTATCATTGCAAACACTGTTCTGTCCAAAGTTTTGTTGATTTTTTTTTTTTTTTTAGGGGAAGCAGTTAGTTTGGTTTGAGGTTTTTTCAGAATGTGTGCACAAAAGGGAGACTGCTAAGGCAGGAGATACAGAGAGAGGCAGAACAAGCAGAGAGAATGGAAAACAATTCCATTGAAAGTTTGGATGTGTATATTCCTTTCTCAGTTCTTAGGAAAATATATACTGTCAGACATTCATGCTGTGTTCACTTAAAATATTGCAGACAAGATTTCTACTGTAGTGACAACTATTTCTTGAAATTTCAGAGAATGTGGAAAAAAGTCCCTGTTGCCTAAAAGTAGCTTTTTCTGCTGACATTAGAACGAATCTTTATTCATAGATAATACAGAATTCAAAAACAAAACCTTCACATCAGAAATTACTTCGGGAAAAAAATATGTTATTTAATTAGCACATACACAGGATTGAACTTGTTTTTACCCTTATCCTATGACAAAGAATTTCCCAGTCTATTTAATCCCCAGGATACACGTTTCTATAATGTAAAGCACTGAGTGTGGGACAAGGTGAAATACTCCAGTCTGAATAAGAAATGCAGGGTCATTTTATGCATCTGAGGAAATCTGAATTGTTTCCTCTCGCACCCTCCTGCTCTCCCCATCAAGTTTCAATCTCCAGACTGTCCTGCCCTTTTCCTTTTTTGCATCTAGGCTGTCTTCCCTTTTAGAAAGTAATACAGGCTGGATTGTATCCATCCTGCTGAAGTCCCTGTGCTCTTATATTGACAGTCAATCACATCTAAATGATAAACCAATGGGTAGCATATTACATTACACCTATATCACACATTTAAAGTTGGTTTGACTCTGGATTTGTGCTTACTTACTCTCCACATTGTTAGATAGCTCTGAGTACTCTGTGGAATCCTGCATGTCTGCCCACTATGCCAAACTGATATGTGAGCTGAATATTTTTGAAAAGCAAGTTTAGGAAGCCACATTGAAACTGTTAACTACTGTTTCCTAAAACCAGGAGAATGGAGAATAACTTCTGGGATCAGACTAAGGTGGGATGAAACAACATTCCTTACTAGCTGATATTGCCACCCCTGCTGCAGACCTAACCCTCATTTCTGTTTCTCCCAAGAGCAGGCAAGCACAAGATTTGGGGGAAAAGTGCTGTTATTTCCTGTCTTTCCACTGAAAACAAAGCACAGGTGTAGTGGTACCTACCACTCCCCCCTGCTCCTAGGAGGAGCACCCTTTCCAAGACAGTGCCTTCAAAAAGTCTGAATATACATCAACGCTGCAGCATTCTAGTTATGGTTTAAGCATACAACCCATTAATGCAAGTGAGGTTTTCTAAATTCTGACCTTGCTGGCAGGCAAAAAAGGTGAAGAGTTTGTGATATTCACTATGACTTCTTTCAGCGCTCTATTAAAATTACATAGCATACTTCATTCTCTTTTATTGGTCAAGAGGGGAAATAAATCAATGTTTCTCTGCTTTCACTATGATGACACCACACAAAATAGATGGACAGGGACAGTGCTATCCACTTTCACCTGTCACAAAGGCTCAAGGAGTAACATGAAGAGCAAAATACAAGAAACTCCTCATGGACCTAAATATTTTCCCATGTGGAAAGAGCAAAGATAAAAGCCTGTGGTCTAATGAACAGGACTCTGATCAAGGAACAGAAGACTTTTGATTCCTTTCTAGCTTCACTACCAATCCAGTCTGCAGTCATGCTCATGACCTTAATGCCTCATGACTCAGAATACCCACATGGGCAATAAATGCAATATCTTTTTACAGGTAGCTTCTGTTGCACCAGACTTTAAATCCAAAATTTGTACACCTGTTTGTTTAAAGTTAGGTTTTCTCCTTAGATTATAAGTGAGCAGAATCTCGTAGGAAAGAAATCACTTTCTACTTTTACTGTGCTTTACAGGAACAGTCTCCACCAAATATCATGTGTCACTCAACCACCAAAACGCAAATCTAGGATGCAAGATTTACCTACCCAAACATGAAGATATCATTTCAACCCCATATCATCTCAAACAGGGATTTTTTTCTAATTTTCTTTAAAATGTTAAATGAGAGTATTTCAAATTTGGATCAAGTGAAACCTTCAACAAGTTAATCCTTCAACTTGTACCAATGACATTCAACAGCATATCATCATCTCTTGAAATTTTTCACTAAACTTACAACATCTCTCCTAAATTTTCAACAAGTGTAGTGAAACACTTGTTTTTATATATTGTTGAATGGAATGATTCAGTTTAATGTATACTGGAACCATGAGGTCAATTAAAGACAAAAATCATATGAATAGTTTTTAACTGCCCAAATTATTTTTTTTAATCAAATCCCTTTTGCATCTGTGTACACTTCATTGTTCTCATTTGCAATGGTAATATGTATTAAGGCTGCTGTTTTGTCCTCTCTAAGCATTTAAATCACAGGAAGTGCATTAGCTACTGACGTACTACCCTTTGAAAACTTTATTTAACATGCACTCTTCCATATTTGTTAATGAAGTATAATTGGAAGTAACTGCATGTCTACTGCAAAGCGTGACAGCAATCATTTTCCAAGAATATGTATATAATTTCATTTGTATTTTGTGTTAAAACCCATGTGCTGATTCCTAGTGCTTGAAAAACACACCTAAGGAACACAAAAGACCTGCATTTTGCTACAAAAAGTATAGCAAGAGGCCTTAGTTCTCCTACTGTTACCTGCCATCGTGCAGGCACCAATCTCTAAATACTAATCACAGCAATAAGAAAACATTGTATGCATATACAGGAAAACACTAACACCTCCGAGCAAAAAAAAAAAAAAAAAGCCATGAGCGATCCAAATTTGATTGTACATAGAGATTTCAACCCAACATTCCCAATAATGCATACTATTTATAAAAAACTGCAGAAGCAAGCATATGGCAAAAATGAATTAGCTGATGCTGATATCTGTACTGATAATTCAAGTCAAGTCATTAAAAGCTGAAAGAATATAACGTTAAATCTGTAAGAACAGAGTGAAACATAGAAATAGACTAATGGCCTTGTGCACAAAAGCATTGACTTAATGAACAAGAAACAAAAGTATCCATTTTACTATTTTCTCAACTCAATCTTCTTTCTCACAGTCAACGTCTCATTATTTAAATAACTTCATCAGGATGATAAATGTGCTGATTTTATTCCAGGCTGTTACTTTAGATACTTCTCTGCTTAGTGACCATGTACAGCACCTAAGAATATTAAGGCAATCAAGAAACTCCATTACCTGAGCCAGGGACAGAAATGATGTCTTACACAGTGGAATGCCTAATGTTTCAATATGCTTTTACTGCAAGGGAAGATTAATAAATACCATCACACAGAGAAGCTGTAGCTTCCACTCTATAGGATCTTGTTTTATGTATGGGTCAAATGTATAGGCTGAGTTGCCAGCAATTTTTTCTGAAAGCAAGAACAGCAAAGGCCTTATGAATCTTTAATGCCCACATATTATTAGAATACAAATTAGAGTAAGTTATCTTTTAAAGAGACAAAGCATGACTCTCCTAGTTGAGGTAGATCAATAAAAGATTTGATAACAAATTTTTTTGAAAGTTTGGAGAGTCAGTCCTTATTCTTGAACCTTCCAGTGGCTTTTAATGATGTATTAAACTCTGTCTAACCATTTGCTTTCCATAACTTCAGATTTCCCTTCCAAGTCTCTGAGACCCATCTGTGTTCAGTCCCTGTTCAATATCCCTCCTCCTCAACACCCCCATTTCTCTTTGACCAATCTGCCTTTCAGAAGGTTCTTTCTGGTAAGTAGGGTCATTTGTTCTCAAGGAAGACATAATCTTATATCTGTCCATGAATTTGCAGGCAGCCTTTCAGTGGGAGCTATAATAATCTTTTCTGTATCATTCCATTTGGATTTTTACTTTTTTTAATATGCACTACTTTCCTCAGTTGTGGACAGTATAACTTGCTTGGCTTATCTGTCTTCAGAACTGTTGTAGTTTTTCATGAAGGACAGAAGAATTCAGCACTTAAATACATTGATTTATGAACAAATACCACTAATGACAGAGATTTCAGTGAGGTTTTATTTAAAAAAATAAAAATCTGCTTGACCTAGTAAGATGTCCTTTTTTCTTGGATAGATTCAGCAAAACAGTCTTTTCTTAATAAAGCATACTCTTAAATTTTTGGGAAAGCCTATTGCACATTTTTCCTTTTGCTTTTGAAAGAAATCAAGAAATAATTTAGTCATTTAATAGGTAAAATGTTAAACAATATCTGAAACAACCTCCAAGTGCACAAGAAACAAGTTTATACAATTTTCAGATACTGATTTGCATTGCTACAATATCTTCCAATCATGTAAATAAAAACTGTATAATAATACATACATCTACTTTGATGGACTTACTGAATATTATTAGTATTTGTGTAATGTTCTGAAGACATGAGGGGCTCTGTAAATGACAACTATTACTGTTAGAGATGATAGCTGTAGCACAGGGACTTGTAAGACACAGGGGACAAATGCTGCCCAATAGATAACTCTCCAAAGAAACATTTTAAAACAAGCATCAGCTTCTATTGTTGCCTGAGTGATTCACTTTGAGGGACTGACTTCAGTTCTATAAGATAATGCCAGTAGATGTGTTAAATTTAGCCATTTTAACCAGCCACTGAAATTATTTTTATGTCTATCAGTTTTACTTAGTCTAAACCAACCTCAGTTAAAACATGCAATGAATGAAAAAGTCTAGGCTGCAGTGATCAAATACGGTTTTCAAAGAATTTAGATGTCAATTTATTCAGATAGAACCGTACATATGTTATGAATTTATTTTATCATGTAGACATTTAAAGATAGTATATAATGGTATTTTAAATTTATATTTGTTATGGATCTCAAAAATTTGCTAGACGGTGATAATGAATGGGATGACAGAGCATTTACATAGAGACAAAATACAGGTTAAACCAGGAGAAGAAAGGAGTTATACATTAAATTATGTTAACTATACATCATCCATATCAACAAGGAGCACAGAAATCCATAGCAATATAGATAAAGGAAAATATTTAGGGTTACAGTGTTGCCTAAACACCAGGGTGGTAACAATGAGACAATTTACTATGAAATCAGAGACAATATTAATGAAAGATTTGACTGGCATATGTAGACTCCATAACAGTTATGTTCATTGGAGGTGATATTTGTGTCTCCTATTGATGACTTCTTGAAGTGATTAATGAGAGGACACACCAGAAAAGGGATCGCTCTTCAGTTTTGCACAAGATTTGGTAGAGAATGTGATATTTGAAGATCATAATATACTCAAATTTCATATCATGTAATAACTTTAAAAGTTAAGGAAATGCACTATAGTAATATTTTAATTTTTTAAAAATAATTATAAAAATTAAATTTATTTCACAAAATATTTTAAACAATTGGTTAAAAGAGAAAAATGTGTCTGGTATAGAGACTGCTCAAATGCACTCATTTAGAAGCTGGCAATAAATTAATATCAACATATGAATACAGTCTTTAAGGACTAAGTGAACAGATTATTAAATGAAGGTAGATTATTAAAAGAAATAGTTGACTGGGAATAAATGTATCAGATGAATGTCTATGTCAATAAATTCATAACAAAGCAAAAAAAAACCTAAAAATGGAATTGAAAAAAGAAAAGCAAAACACCAAAATCAACTAGATATTTATTGCTAAGGAAAGAGGCCACAGAGACAGTCTTACAAAAAAGTTAACTTATCACTCAAGAGAGATCAGCAAGTCAAACAGCATGTTAGAAAGAGAAATAGAGAACAAAACACAAAACCAGTAACATGTCATGAGGTAAACACACAAGTACCTATGACAAATACCGTGTGTGGTCCTGATCTCCACATCTCAGTAAAGTTATAATAAAAACATAACAAGTAAGTAGGTGACAGGGAGGAAGTCGGAAACAAAAGAGCTTCTTTACAAGAAAAATTGAATTGATAACCACTCACCTACTGGATGACAGACCCCTGGTTGGAGACATGATAAATTATTATTAAATCATGAATCATATAAAACTGAAATACCTACTTTCCATTTTCTCACAGTACAAGATAATTTTAAAAATCTGTAAATTATCAGACAACAAGTTGTAGGTTTTTAAAATTAAAATTAAAGAATTTAATTTCAATCTAAAATGTCCAACATGCAGTTGAAGTGTAGAACCACACTACCATACAAACTTGCATAAGTCGATATAAAAGAAAAGGTAGGAAAGAATTCAAAAGGTAAATAAACAAATCCATTGTGGAAAATCTGTGAACACAGTCTCTGCTACACAGCTGACTGCTGGAAGCAAGTAGGACATTCTAGGGAACTCAGCATAGGTTTGATCAATTCATGTAGTTAACTGGTCACTGGAGAAAAGACAATATGGGCTGAAAAAGACTTTTTGTCTGTCCTAGTAGCAAAAAGAGTAAAGAATATAAAATTATTTCACAGGCCTGATCCTTGAGGAGATGACATCTCCTCAAACTCTTCTGAAGTTCTGGAGAGAATATGGATATCAACAGTTAGCTGTTTCTCCAGATGGAGGTCATATGTGTTGTTCACAATGCAGATGTGCAAAATATAATCTTCTCCAGCAGGCTAAAATAATTGCGAAACTTGGCATCAGTACAAGCACTTTCGTCTGACCTTATTTCCTACTAAATTAGTACAAAACAACATCTGCACTAAACAGTAGCACAGCTGCAATAGTAATAACAGAGTAGAACATGCCACCTGCCATGCAATATTTCACTGTAAGAAAAAAAAGGGGCAATCAAGTAGCACATGACAAATGATGTCCCCAAGTTTAATGAAACACTGGAGGATAGTTGTTCAATGATAAACAGCATACCATCCTATGTAAAACAGATAGAATCAATTTGTTATTTCATACCATAATCACTGTGTGATTAAAAAGTTATAGAATACCTTGTTTGGGTCTCCTTTATATCACAACCCATTATGTGAAACTAAAGGAAACTGTAAGGTCTTTCTTAAGTCAATGGCTTAGAAAGTCATTATGAAACTCTGATATAAAATAGATTTTCTGCTGTTGGGTATTGAAGCTGCTCAGGAGATTATGGCTTTCTCAAAGTATTTGATTTTACTGAGATTTTATGAAATACTGTATGAAATAACAGTAATTGTAGTTTTGAATGATACTTTTCTTAGCAAACTACAGTTACAATTTCAACAGAGGTATTCAGATTTATCTTGCAGGAAATTAGAGACAATGTGATACTGTAGTTTTCACCTTTCAAGCTGTCAGAGAAAATACTATGTTAGAGAAATCACAACGTTAGAAAAATCTAAATGCTGCACTGACAAAACATGCATATTCCTTGCTTATGCGATCAATTTATTCCCTTTGTTATTATGGTATTCTAATTATTCCATTAGTCCCTTTATTATCCAGGTTTATGCCATATCATGGGTTTACATAGATTTTGAGGAGATTGTAATGGGTTAGGTTGCTATTCATAAGGAGACACAGTTGTAACAAAGTCGATACAAAGAATATTTGAAGACTTTTATAACAGCTTATTAATTAAAGATGTGTTTCTCTGAAGATAATGAAGAGAGAAAAGTTCAGTTCCCATTTTCCTATTTTCTAGCTATAATATTATTTTTCTCTTTCCACAAGATCTTGCATCAAAAATCCTAATAGACTCTCATCCCTGAATACATTGTTAAGTTTCCTATTCATTTTAGTCTTCATATTCATTATTTTCTTTCTGCTTCTCAATAAGTGATCTTCCTAAAGTAATTATTTCCATGTTTTGTCTGACTTTTTTAGCTGGCCTTGTGTGTCACAGGCTTTCAAGAAGCGCTTTTGTGTCCAAGCAGTATTGTCATACAGCTGTAGTCTTTCCAAGACTTGAAGCTCATTTACCCAATAAACACCATCCTTCTGTCTCAGAACAGCAGTATTGCAGCCAAGAATTCACATAATCCACTTCTTTTCCCTTCTCCAAGTTCTCTGCTCTAGCCTGTTTCTGTCAGGCTGTGCAAATTGCCATCCATATCCACCCATCTGCCTCATCTCCTATCCTGAAGATTAAAGAACATAGACACAATATTTTCTAAAATTCTGCCTAGATGGCAATAAAAAAAGAGAGGTGAGACCTTCCCAAATAATGATGCCTAGTTAATTTATTTATTTGCAATTTGCATTGTCCTGTATATATTTTATTTAATTTTAGAAGTTGCTTTTAAACCAAGAGGTTTGTTGTGCTTCATGTAATTATGACCATTTGTGAGCATCATCTGGAATTAAAAGAAAAGCAATAAAGATATCAAAAAATATTAAAGAATGCAGATATTCAAGACATAAACAACCTGCAAAATAAGTGGAAAATATTGATATTGTTAATGCTGGGAGGAAACAGTCATTGCCAAGTCACACTACAAATTTACCCAATGGTTTGAAAGCGGACTGTCAAGGGTATTACCGCGATGCCTGTTATTACGGCTTATCCCGGTAATCAGTCGAAGACGCAGAAATAATGAGAGCCGGAGTTCAGGCTGTGTTCAGAGCAAGGGCGGAAAGGGGGGAAACCCCTTTCGTTTAATTCTTATATACACTTTTAGAAATCACAGATCATTGGAGAAAATTAACACTTCCGTCTCTAACTATATTGGTTAAAAGAAGTGTCCGTCAAAGGGATCTGTGTCCATGGGAAAGGAATGTAAAAAGATAATTTTTACAACAACATAGCTATGTTTACAGAAATCGTCCTTGAGACTGTCTAACAGAGAAAACTAGCTATTTTACAGTGAAAAATGGGCAACACAAGGGTGTGTTGAAACACACAGAACGGATAAAAGCCATTTTACCAGTAGCAAGCTGAAAGGCATGTACTTGTTTTGCAATGCAGTATGTGGCATGCAAAGATTTATTTGCAAACTTATATTTTAAAGTCTAACAGGTGGGTTTTTTTCAGGTTATCTTTTTCTAGTTTAACAAATCTTTCTTTTGACATAGAACCCTCCCTCCCTCCCTTTTTATGTAAATAATCTCAGGAAAAAAAGGCAGATCCACCTTAAAGCTTTAGCCTAAATTACTTTGAGGTCTGTATGTCTAAAACAAATGTGTAATTTATAAGAAAAAAACTATTTGTTGACTATTAGGGATGGGAAGATACATGTAAAAGCAATAAAAACATATACAAACTAGTCCTCTTTCTTAGTTATTTGTGCAGATTTGTGGATTATACAGTGCAAAGGATGTTGTATGAAACTACTCCTAACTGGAGTACTATTTTAAAAATAAGAACAACAAAACATTAATTTATTGTACATTCCTTTATTATCATGACAGAAAAGAGCACCATGATACATCTCCTCTTTTTAAAAAAAGGTATACAAAGTAGATTTTCTATACAGTAAAAGAGATTTATTGTACTGCTGGGTAAAACAAACCATAATAAAAACATAGAGAAAGACCAGAAGAGTTGAATTTCCCTGCTTTGGAATAAGGTATTTCTCAGCATGGAAAACAGATTACTTGAACGGTCTAATTTTATGTATTTTCTACTAACTTCTTAGCAACTGAAAATTTAATTGATTGTACTTTTATTCCAATTCTTTCTTGATAATTTTGAGTATTACTCTATGTCATTGTACGTACCACATACTAGTCTTCCAAGATGGAGGAGCCTCTGTGGGACTGCCCATTGAATGAGGATTAGCAAATTCGCAACAATGACTGGAACAGGAAAATAGAACCGTGTCTGTGGCAAATGAAGGAAGGGAATTGTCTTCTCCTTCCTTATTAAAGTAGGAAATAAATTTCTAAGGATGTCATAACCCTCAGCATTATACAGAGAAATGATGTAATGCCTAGCCCTGATTCAGAACAAGAGTGACAAATGCCTCATTTGCCTTTCACATGGAAGGATGAAAGTTGAGTGCTCTAGAAACAATGTATATTTGAACCTATAGTTTTTGCCTTAAAAATAAACACATAAGTACCTAAAAGAAACTGTCACTACAATTAGCCTACTAATGGATAAAATATTTTCCAGTCTAATCACCATTAAAGTGGAAATAATTATGGTTTCATGTCAGATAACAAAAGGAGAAGCACCCTTTACAGTTTGGTAAAAAAGAACACAAGACTAGGCTGGATAGCCATCAGTACTGCAGAAAATTATTTCATCAGTTTCTGAACAGAGGTTAACAATATAATTTTCTTGTGATAAAATGTAATTCTAGGATTTATATGCATGGGAGTGGTGCATCTTTTAATCATCGCAGTACTCTTAAAGCATCTGCTGGTCCTTTCTTTTTTTTTTTTTTTTTTTTGTGAAGGACTACAGCTTAGGAATGGTATGGAATAATTTGAAACAGTCCAAAAGAGGCAAATAAAAATCATAATTGGTACACACATCTTGACCTACATGATAACATACACGATACATGAAAGAATGTAAGAGCAGGTGTTAAAGAAGAAAATTAATCCATCTTTGTGTAGTCTGAAGGCAAAATAAAAAGCAATGAGCTACAGTTCCAGAAAAGGTGATTTAAATTAGAAATCATGAAAATATCTTGAAGAGTGAGGACAGTGAAGTAAAAGAACAGGTTGCTTAGGAAGGCTGTGCAATCTGTTAAAGGAAATTTTTTACAGCCATCCCTTAAGAATGACACTATTATAGTATACACCATCTTCTTAAAAGAAACGTATCCAAGGACAAGATAACCTCTTGCAGTGCTATTTGTTACTCTAGTGATCAAATTTGCCTGTAAATATATCCCTATAAGATATAAATACTTTCCCTGGAAAAAACTGCCACTGGAAAAAAAATGTTTTCACTTAACATAATGTATCTTGTTCTTATGCCTAGAGTTCACACTAGACATAAGCAGAGATGATTTGGGGATGATTCACAAGAATGATCAAAGCTATGTGAAGCATCTCTTCTAGAGGTATGAATTAAATTTAACTTATCAAACAAAAGAACAAAAAGTGACAATGTTTCTACCTCCACAAGAATGTAAATTTCAAAAGTAAGGGGTTCTTCAAAGCACCAGACTAGGATATAAGGCACTGTAACAGCGAACGAACACAGAGCACTAATTTTTAACAATTAAACATCAAAGTAATCTACCAAGGACATACACACCTATAGAAATAGATCTGAAAATTTTACTCTAGTTTAAGCATAAATTTAGACTCAGAGCAAGAACTTTGTATTGATCCATTGAAATATGAACTTTCATTCAATGTCACAGGTGCAATGTTAGCAGGCAGGAGATGAGATGCTGAAGTGTTCAAAGTACCTGGTGAACTTTGAATTCAGGAAGAAACACAACACAACATTAGTTGACCTTGTAGGTAATCTTATCCAGAAAGTGAAACCTGTATTTCAAGACTGCATAAGTATCTACATCACCACTGAAAGAGGTGACCAAAGCCCTGGAGTTCCATGTAGAAGGCAGAAGACACTAAGGAGGCAATGCATGTGGAATTCGGTTCTAACCAAACTCAGAACTTGGTCTAAACATACTCATCTAGTGATTCTTTATGTTAGTCAAAGTACCTCCTCTAAAAGCTGCATTGGAGGGCAGAAGTCTGTAGTTGTGTTGAAACTTCCAGCTCCAAATGTATGGGGTTTTTATGATAATTTAGTGCATCTTAACAATGAGTGTCTTTGTTTAGGTAACTATATTTAAACCTTGAACCTTCAGTGATCTCACTGGGTAGTGGATCAATAATTACTTGGGTTTTATCCTTCCTCAAGGAAGAATTATTGAGATTTTAGTCCATTACACTAGATTCTCACTGCCTCCTTCTGGTAAAACAGCTATGTCTCAGAATTAAACATACTGAACAAAAAGACATCACTAGGCTGAGTACTAATGATTTATTTTAAAAGTCTTTTGGTGATATTTTTGTCATAGCTGTGATGGAGGTAAATTAAGCTAGTACAGAAGTTATCTAAACCCGTTTCTAAAAACTGAATGACTGAGGGCTTGAACTAAATATTTCCTGTTTCAGACTAAAAATAGGAGTAATGAAGGGAAACACTGACAGAAGAAACATGTTTGCACAACACACTAATTTTAATTTCAGTAGCCTGCACAGGCTATAATCAAAGATTGAACCCTACTTATTCTACATAGTTTGCATGTACAGAACACAAAGATCATTCCTACTCTCTAAAATTTTAATGTTCACAGTCCACCAGGCTTTTCTAATAAATAATGAATTATAAGTAAAGAAATAGAAGGGCTTTTCCTTTCCGTTATTTTTGAATGCACTGTTACATAACTTAGCACGTTGCTAACCACACTTAAAAGAAGGCAGTCAGAATATGTATTTAACCCCTGATTTCAACAGGCTTACAAAGAATCATTATGTATACAATATATCACAATTCATATCTAAATTTTTACGTATTTTGGGTTTTTTTTCAGTACCAGCTGGAGAAGAGGTCACTTCCAACCCCACTAAGAAAAGCAAATATAGTGAACTATCACTTGCTTTTCTTTTCCTCATCCATTTTTCACATGAGGCTGAGGCAAACAATTATTTCCAAGCATATGCTGCTTTTACTGACAAATTCACACAACAGAATTCTACAAGGCCATCAAAATCTCAAGGTTAACTTTCAGAAAGAAGCAACTGAAATGTATCAGTGCTAAAATTAGACTGTTGCTTTTATCTCCCTCTTTGTGCTGCATTGTTTCTGCTTCTCATGATACTGTATTGCAAGACAGATTATAAATTATTATTTTTGATTCAGTAATATTTGTGCTAGTTAAATGAGTCTTTGCTCTGTAGGGTTTTGGTTTTTTTAAAAAGTATGTACTAAAACATTCCTGAAACACAAAAGAAAATATCCATATAAATTTTATAATGTCCATTTATGTCCATTAACACGATTTCCAGTCCCTAATACACCTTCAAGGTAGTAGGATTGATCACCTGCGCATTTCCTACCACAAGTTCATGTAAAGAAATGTCCTTGAACCAAGAGTAGAGGCTGAAATGTGCCTACAGCTGAGGAGCTTATTTGAACACTTTCACAGTTGTGTTAGCTTTTCATAGTATACCTGACCCTCTGCTGACTCCTGTGGATAAAATGCGTTTTATAACAGTTTCTACCTCAGCAAAACAAAAAGTGTAATTTCCCATGATCTGCAAATAACTGTATGAAAATTGCAAAAATTATGAAATGGAGTGAATTGTTTTTAATCAAGGGATATGTTTGTTCTGTAAGACAGGCTTGTTTTATCTCCAGTGACTTCCTAAAAGGAATTCAGTCCCACAGCAGAGTTGCCAATCAACATCTGTATTGCCTGCAGCATAATACTGTATCATTAAGAAGAACTAGTTATCTTTACAATAGGAAATCAGTAACTATAAAATCATTTTCAGGTCATCATCCATGTTGTGAACTATGTTTTGATTAATGTCTTGGCTCACATGAACTGATTTTAAAGAAGAGGGTGGAAAATGAGACCGACAAGAAGTCTTAAAAGTGAACAGTCCATATGTTTCATTACAAAGAGTGGAGAAAGCTGTTCTTCCCCAAAGAAGAACACTCTATAGAAAAATCAAGTAGTCTACATATTTCTAAATATTACTAACTGGCATGTCATGTCTTCACAGTATTGTTCCTT
Organism: Climacteris rufus; assembly: GCA_013398175.1. Taxonomy (NCBI): domain Eukaryota; kingdom Metazoa; phylum Chordata; class Aves; order Passeriformes; family Climacteridae; genus Climacteris; species Climacteris rufus. The sequence continues at coordinate 8,108 of VZRZ01006273.1, read as the reverse complement.
GAGTGTAAACCAGAAACAGCTGTATACCTGACTACTGCATTTGTTTTAGTAGAACAACCCCAACAAAGAGGCAAAATCTGTGCTCTTTTGTGGCATTTTGCAATTACATGGTCATCCATGTAATTGTCTTCATTTTCCAATATTCTACATATATTTTCTTCTGAGCATATCTCTTTTCACGTCTTTTGGGAAGCACTTTCATCCAACTAGGTGCTATAGAAATAAATTCTTATTTTTATTATTAAAGAAGCACTGTCAGTAATCTACTGTCAAAAGTTGTAAGTGTTTTTAATTCTGAAAGTTACAGTGTTTGATAATTTGCTAGCTCTGACAGGGTTCCTCTTCTTTGTGTGGTAAATCAGATGACAAGTTTGCCTACAGTCTGGAAGCAACTACTAATGAGCTGCATGGAGTTCAACCCTTTCTCAATCTATAAAACAATATTATTTTCAAATTAATCAGATTCCTTCATGATGCAGATAGTTTTAACTGCATAATTGTGGAAATTACTGCACTCATTTGGCAACTTTTCAGGCACCAATGCTTGGCATTACTGTTCAGATTTTTCTTTGTGAACTGATGCACCTTCTTAATAGTTCTTAGTCTCCATGATCTTGCTTTGCTAGTCCAAATTCTATCATATTTCCAAAACGAGACCCCCAATACAGGAAAACATTTTCGTTGGTAGAATAGATCTCCAAGAGCAGTAGAGAATGACTGAAAGAACAATACAGATTCTATGCCTGTAATATGCACCTAATGTTTTATGCATCTCAATTACATCCACACAGACATACAGATGGAAAAAAAAAAGTTGTTTTATAGAACAACACTGTAATAAAAATGGTAAAACACTTTCCATTCTAGTTTATGAGCTCAAACTAACTGGAATGGAAGCCAGAAATACTTTAACACAAATACATCTTATTTCTTTTCTTTATGAGGAAAATCTGTTTCATAGTGCTTCCATTATTGGAAGTTCTCCTTCCATCATCTAATTCCACATATTTCCTCCCATTCCTTTGTGACTGCTTAAATGCCAGCATCTTTAACAGTGCAGCCTAATTAGGCAGAACATACATTGCTTTGTAGTATTTTGTCATTGCAGCTACACTACCATTATCAGCTCATGCAATACTTTTTTGTGGTTTAAGACACTATATACCTTTGGCTTACCTTAAGCCAATATTTGTGCTTAATACATGAAAACATCTAAACTTGTTTACTGGGAAATAAGATTAATATTTTATGTCAACCAGCAGTTCTTAAAAAAATTATATATTTTTTATCAATTATTCACCTACAGATTAATCATGTACCTAGCGGTCAAAATGAAAATATAATCACCTTTTTATGAATTACATGTTTCAATGTGAAATTTATTCATGATTCATTTATTCCTAAAATAAAAGCCAGTAAAAAGTTGGAAGTGCAAGCACAACACATTGTTTGATAGTTGTACATTTTCATCCTGATGTTCCACCAAATAAAAATAGTTGTACTATTAATGACAGCACTGATTTGTAAAGGCAGCAATTAAGTACCTGGTGCCTCTAAAACTCAGAGTTTTGAACTCTGGTGATAGTTTTTTTAACACTGCAGTGGTTATGCAATCTCAACCTTCACTGGGTTTCTTACAAGACTAGAAGAACTTTTTTCACCCTACAGAGATATCCTGATCACAACACAAAATCACTAGGCTGCTGCATCATGAGAAACTTAATTGACACTCTAAAAGGGGGCTTCTTAAAACTACAGGACTACAGACTGCTTGAACATACAGCAAGGGAAATCTATGCATGTGTGCTTGCATTTTACCTGTAAATTGTCTTGCACATCAATGAGAAGAATACTATAAGAAGAGCACTTATTTTTTCTGAAAGTCTGTGTGCAGTAATGCATGACTAGCAACTGAAATGCTTGATTACTCTCAGAAGTGTGATGAAATATTATTCAGATAATTTGTTTCCTTTCTTAAACTAACCCAGCTAAGGACACCTACATGGTATTCAAATGCTCTGAATCCAAATGGATGTTTTTACAGGGTACCCACAGGCTGTGTCATGTTTTTTTGAATTGTCCTTTGCTTTGGCCCCTTTTTTTACCAATATCACCTAAAGAAAATATCACCTTCTAATGTCAACATTCCTCTTCTCCTTTAAAGCACTATTTCTTTTCCCGTAATTGCTGAAAAAATTACCAAAAAATAAAAAAAAAGGAAAAAAATCAGTAGACAAGACTACATGAGCTGAATTATGTTCTCTTCCAGAATAAGAAAACATCATTGTCCCATCACAGTTCATTTAACCTGAGAGGAAGCAAAAATGAGATTTCTAATTTCTGAAGGAGATGAGAATCCAAGTAAAATATGTAAGTATATATATGTATATTTTCTGTATACATAAATACTTCAGGGAAAATCTTAAAAACAATACACAAATTCTTTCTGTACTACATTCTTTATGGGCAGAGAAAAAAAATTTGTTTCCCCTTATCCTCTAAGATGCTATATACCTTTATTGCTAGCAAAAGAGTATTAGGAGTAGCTATGTTTTATCTAGTTATGTGTCGTGGTTTTTCCCTGGTGGACTGCCAAGGACCCATGAAAGGCCGCTTTCCCCCCTTTTTTTTTGCAGGTGGATAAGGGAAAAAACTGTGTTACTAAACTACGATAAGGAATGCTGGCAGACAAAGCCAGAGAAACTCCTTCATTACACACAGGCTGGACAGGCTCAGTACTTCTAAGTGATAAAGTGAATTTATTACAGTTACAGGAGCAAGCAAAAAACCCATCTTTTAAACACTCTTTCTCTGTCATTCTCCCCCCCCCCACCCCCCAACAGCCTCACAGGTCTTCCTTCTCCCAGAAGGTAAGGGGAACCCAGGGAGCAGGTTTTTTCTTAATTAGTTCTTAGTCAGTCTTTCTCTCTCTCCTTTGGCACCATGGCAAGGTTTGCAGAAGTTGGCAAGCAG
>VZRZ01006272.1:13298-153004 GCA_013398175.1 Climacteris rufus | reverse complement strand
GCAGCTCGGGCAGTGATGACGGCACAGTCCAGATGCAGAGCCACCCTGCCCAACCCGGCAGGGGCGGACCCGCGGGACCGCGTTGCATCAGGGGTACTGCAACCTCGTAGGGTTAATATTTTCAAAGTGGAAATATCCTTTCCAGTGATCTTTGCATAACACTGCTTAAATTCTTGCACTTTTAAAAACTTTTTAAAATTCTTACAGTTCAAATCAAGCAAAGACCTTCAGAAAGTGATTCAAATTCATTTTATAATAACATAATAAAAGACTAGATTACAGTTTTCACTGATGTGTTTAGTTCATCTTTAGATTCAACTCAGCTTCCACTGGAGATAAAAAAAAAGAGGAAAGTAGATTCGTAAGGTAAGAAGTCAGACTTTTTTTTTGTATGTCTGAATATACACTGGATTATATAATATAATATAAATATAATGTAACAAAATACTGAATTACTGAAAATTACTGAATTTACTGAATTTAGCCAAACCTGAATTAGGAAAAAAAAAAAAAAAAAGAGAAAGGAAAAGATGGTCTATTCACCTGGTCATACAGTAAATATTGTAGTGATCCACAATTGAGCAGGTCCCTTCTTATTCACCTTCTAAAGCTCTAAAAAGGTGGCCCAAAGCAATTGCTGGCTCTTTTGTGCTGCCCTCAATAGCATGACAACACATCAAGCCATGCTGACAAGAGTGGAACAGGCTCCAAAGAAGAATTAATCCTCCTGTGGCAAAGACTGCATGCAGACTTATTTTCTAGGATATAAAGATTGACTATTCACTTCCTTATCACTGTCTACATGCTTAGCTTCTCCTTCTGTGATAACTGAAACTGTAGTGAATGGCTGTCATCTCGCAATAGCTGTTGCCTGGTGTTATCCTGAATCTCACTTGAGGTATGCATGGGATTAGAAGAGCCTGAAAGCTCTCTTGGGTTTCCTAATTACAGGTACTATCCGGTAGAAATATTATGTTCCACACATCCAGATTGTAAGTCACATCAGTAGCATGACAGTCATTTGTGTCCATTTCCATCATGAATCAGATGAGCAATTTTCAATTGTGTTTCTATAGTATGAAAAGCTTCAGGACTCTTGTTGAGCATCACATACAAAGAACTAGAATCTACCATGTATCAAGCAGGGTTGAACCTCTAACCATTTTATAATTTACTTCGGATATAGCTTAATATGCATGAAAATGAGGTCTTAATTACAAAACCTTCACTCATTCTGACTCTAATATATTTTACTTGAACTACACATATAAATATGCAATGTATTCCAAACAATTAAGTATTAGAAGTCGGTATATAAGCAGGGTGGTATCTTAATTTTGCTTAGTGACCTTATTATGAAGCAACCCTTTTGTGTCACAACTAAATGACAAAAGTAGCGATGATTATAGACTTGTTATAAACAGAAGATGCCTCTGGATAAAATAATTTTATTTTGTTGCTCTTGTAACCAATTTTGCTTCGCCGATCCGAAAACTAACACTGACACCTTGTCAGGACAAGCTGGTGATAATTAAAAGTGCACAGCTGGAATTTCATAGGCATGTTATATGTATTTGGGAGAAATAAGATGAAAGAAAATGTCACTGATTTATAGTCTGTAAAAGCTTTAGGAACTTAAGGCTTCCTGTTAATACATTCATTTCCTTTGTGGAATAGTTGAAAAATTGTCTTGAAACACTTCCAAATCAGAATGGTGAGTGTAATCATTGAATAAATTTAGTTTCTGTCTCCTATATCCTAGTATTTCTGTCTGCTATATTCTAGCAAAGACTTTTGTTGCGGTCCTCTGGGTGTGGTTTGCGACCCTGCCTTCAGTCCGTGACACTTCCTTCAAAAAAAAAAAAGTCCTTTTGGTAGTGTCTCCCACTGCATTTTCGACCGGTTCTCCAAGCGGCTTGAGAATTGTCGGTCGCCTTCCAGGGTTTGTTGGACAGAAATCGGCAGCCTTGGAGGGTTATCTGGTCACTCCGGAACGTTACTCCTGTCAAGCAGGGATGTTTCTCCGAAGGCTCTCCGTAGGAAAGCCCCACATTGGGCGCCATTTGCCACAGGTAGAAAGCACGAGTAACTCGGAGTGTCTTGTGTCGGTCCCGTTTGCCTAGATAACGTGACTCAGGCCGTATCTAGTCTCCAATCAGAGGCGAGCCGAGCATCAGGACCTCCGCAGAATCTAGGCTTAGCTCACGCACAGCGGTTTAATTTATGCAGGGAAATAAAGAGTCGAGAAAGGGTTATTTTCCGCTTATCGCCAGGTAGGTTTTATTCACTGGTCATGGTGCAGTAGAAGACGGCCAAAATGGCGACCAGGGCGTGTTGTAAAACTAGGGCGAGCGGAGGGCAGTAGGGAGAGCCAATCACTGCAGAGGACCACAATGATTGACAGGGGTACCGGCCAGTGAGCCAGCCATCCGTAGCTGGCATGGGAACCAATGATCTGTTCCCCTGGGCGGGGACAGCCCCTGCTGAGCCGGCAGCTGCCGCATGGGGAAGGAAGGACCGGCACCCCCCGGCTCTGGCCCGACGGGAACGGGCCGGTCGCAAGCCACACCCAGAGGACCGCAGCATACTTTTCTTTTGGAATTGAGCTAAAAGAATTGGTAAAGGTATTCTGCACTGGGAGGGAAGTGAGGTCAGAGTGAGCCAGTCCAGGGCTTTTGGTGGATCTCACCAAGAATGATCCAATGTACTCTAAATCGTAGGTTGTATTAATTGCATACAGATTCTTAAGACATTTTCTCACAGGTTTCTCTAAGTAGGAGACACTCCTATTAGAGCAGACACTGCGTGTTCAAGATCAACAACTTCTTGAGTATGATGTCTTTCACAAGACTCTGAGTACAAGGGTGGGGAAGCTGGAGGGTTGCATTTCAGTGAAATTCGCAGTACCAACTTCCCAAGGACAAATAAATTGCAGTGGCATCAGGATACTACATTTTATAAATCAAAATAAACTACACTTTCACTCAAATCACTCAAATATTTTTTTCGGGCTTGTCAGATGAGAGAGAGTCAAATGAGATGCTAAAGTTCTATTTAATTCAATCATCCACTGTTTGATAAATGAACAGAACTTAATGCATTTTAAATATTTATATTGAACTGCTTATTTTAATTACAAAAACAAGATTAAGAATATAAACTCACTGTGAATAATATCAGTCCTGATCTTCCTTTATTGAATGTTCATCCCATTGCTAGTATGTAGAAACAGCTTTATTGTACTCTGTTATTTTATGAAAGTCAGAATTGAAAAGTAATATAAAAAGGGCTGAGGAAAAAGCTACAATTAGTTTACTACTACAAATTCTGAATTTTTGAAACATGAAATTCCTAAACTGAAGACAAAACATAGTCCCTCCACTCCCCCCCTCAAATGTATAAAGCTGCATTGAAACTATTGAAAATTTGCATATTTTATCTAACAGTGTCTGGTTTAGGCCATCAGAAATTTACCTGACTTGAAGATCAGTTTTAGACACCAAATATCATAAACTGTATAAAACAAGGTGCAATTATTCCAGCCCACTTGTGAAAGAAGAAAGAAGTGATGAATTAACTTTGCTTGCACTAGATCTTGTAACACAATCTCTTTTCTCTAAAGAGCAGTATTTCCAGTTCTAGCTTCCACTTAAATTAAACTAAGACAAGTAGTGACATTACAAGGAGCAATAGTTTTCAATTGAAAATGGACAGATTTAGATAAGATATAAAATAGACTGGGTTTTTTTTGTTTGTTTGTTTTTTTTTTAAGATGAGGGTGATGAAACAGGCTGTTCAGAGATGTTGTGGGTGCCTCATTCCTTGGAAGTATTCAAGTGTTCAAGGTTGGCTTTGAGCAACCTGATGTGGAGAAACATGTCCCTGCCTATGGCAGACAAGGTTGGACAAGATGAACTTGGAATGTCCCTTCCAATCCAAACCATTCTTTGAATCTATGATTTTTTTCACACTGGTTAAGTAGTAACTGCTAACTATTAATCTAAGAATATGGAGTACTTTTCCTGTTTCTTAATAGAGTAAATTTGGTAGACTTTGTTTAAATAAAATCCACCACAGATTTTGGTCAGCTCTACTGTCAACAGGAAAACTGATTAAAAATAAGGGTACTGTGGTACTGCGTTTGCATTCATTCAAAAACAAAATATGCAAACCAACCAGCAGCAAAAGAGATAAACCTCTTGACTAGTCTAATATATAATAGACAAACTGAAAAATCTTGATGTACTTTCTTTTAATATTTCAGACCAATATAGAATCTTTTTCCTATGGTTTCTAGTAAATTCTTTTTATTATTATTTTTTGTTTCTCTCCATTTTTCATATATTGACTAGGATAAAACAGATAAGCAATGCATTCATAAAGAACTAATTTCACTGTGAAATCCCCTAGTTAAATCAGTTCCACTATATTTTCTCCTGATTCGTTTTCTCCCAACTTGAACAGCTTATCAAGGTTCATGAAGTTTTGTAACTAACTCCAAGAGATCTCTGACAATTTTAGTGTAAGTTCACCTCAGTACTCTCAGTTGAAGTTCTCTTGAATATATAGGTTAGGAATGTAGGTTAACATCAGAACCTAACACTACACTTCAGAGAATGAAGAACAGTCTGTCATACATGCTTGCAAAACCTGGGGTATATAATGCATAATGAAGTATTATAAAACCTATAAAAAAGTAGGAATAGCTACAAAATTTCTGCATCCTGTCTGAAATGTAGCTCTCCAGAGTAGTACTCCAGCACAGAGATGGCACAGAGACAGGCTTAAGTGAGTGAATCAAGGAAGCAAGAGTCAGGATGTAGAGAGATTGGCAGGGCAGAGGAAGTCAGGAAACAGGTAAGTCATCCTCCTTCCTATGAATTTCTATTTATCAGAAAATAACAAATGTTCAAATATTTAATTACTCTCCAATCACTTATTAATCTCGTTGTCAAATCTGGTGATTCACTTGCATTAGTAAGACCAAATCAGGGGCAGAATTAATTTCCATCTAATACTGTCAGATCTGATGTGACAAAGGTAGGCTCAGTTTAAACACAAGCCTTCCTAGAGACTGCAACATTAACCACAGCCTCTTCAAGAGTTAGAGTAGAACACCAACAGTTAAGCCATTTCTGGACATTCACGATTTATTTCCTGCAGATATATGAGGAGTTTGTGAGGTCTTGTTATTTTCTCATTATTGGAGGATATCTGAAAGACAGGAAAGAATACTGTCCTTGTGGGTCTGAGAAATCACAGCATATGGCACCACTTCCAAACACCATCCATTTCATAGTCCTGGTGCTACAGTAGCCCAGTTTCAGTCTTTCAGTCTTGAATGTGCTCTCCGAATACTGGGTGGTAGGATGAGTCATCAGTTGTTGGCCACAACATTTGGGTGTGAAAGAGTAATTTTTTCCCTATAATGAATTAATCATTGTAGTATGGGAAGGCTAAGATGTCAGAGAGGATAGAGCCTCTGAGACTTAAAAGTGATTAAAAAAAAATTAAAAATAAATCAGATGGTATCTCTACTCTTTCCAGTAGAGTAGGAGAAAACTTAGTCTAGAGTTTCTGCTTAACATCTCTGAGAGAAAATCATGGTAACTTGCCAATTTCTCTATAATCAAGGTTTACCTTTGACTACAGCAGTTGCAGAACATAAACATCTACAATACAAATCCAAACAACCCCACTAGTTCATTTTAGGCTTGTTTGTCAAAGAAACCAAGCCCTAACTTAGACTAGCCAAAGAAATTCAGCAGCTAATTAATACTGTTCATTTCACTTCTTAATTAAGTCCTGAGTGGGATTTCAGATTTTATGACTTCAGAAAATGACATAAAGAAATTAACAATTCTGAAGAAAAACTCTTTGAGGAAAATCTGTCGGTGTTACTTAGCTTTGCATTCACAGCTGAAGGAAGAGATTCATTATTCAGTACTCATTTTGCCCATTATGTCTCCCAGTTACTATCCTTATCTTAAAACCTCATCTGTTTACTGGACAACAAAAAGACTGTAGTAGGTTGACCCTAGCTGAGTGGCAGACACCCTCCAGAGCCACTCTATCATTTCCCCCACAAATGCAAATGGGAGACAAATATAATGACAGGTTCATTAGTTAAGATAAGGACTGAGAGAGATCACTCACCAATTACTTTCAGGGTCAAAACACACTCAACTTGAAGATATTAATTGAATTTATTATCAATTGGAATCAGAGCAGGATAATGAGAATTAAAATAAACCTTAAAAACACCTTCCCCCTACCCCTCCCTCATTCTCAAGGTCTACCTTCCCCTCCCCCCAGCAGCCCATGGGGACAGGAATGGGGGTTATTGTCAGTTCTTTATATATTGTTCCTGCCACTGCTTAGGGAGAAGGTCTTATCCCTGCTCCAGGATGGAGTCACTCCCATAGGAGACAGTTGTCCATTAACTTCTTCAAAATGTGGGTCACTCTTCCATGAGGTACAGTCTTTCAAGAACAGCCTGCTCCAACAGGGTCACAAGTCCTGAAGCCTGCTCCAGTGTGTGCTCCTCCCTCCAGAGGTCCACAGGTCCCTGCACAGAATCTGTTCCAGCATGGACCTCCCACAGGTTCACAGCCTCAGCTCTGGTGTGGATCTCCTCCATGGGCTGCAGGTGGATCTCCACATCCCCATGGACCTCCATGGGCTGCAGAGGCACAGATGCTTCACCAGGGTCTTTACAACAGACTGCAGAGAAATCTCAGCTCTGGCTCCTCCAGCACCTCCTTCCTTCCTCACTGACCTTGGTGTTTGCAGAGCTGTTCCTCTCCTTCAGCTTCAATTACATCTGCATGAAAACTTTTTTTTCTTTCTTACATATGACAGAGGCATTACTATCATTCCTGTTTGGCTTGGACTTGGCCAGTGGCACATCCATCCTGGAGCCAGGTGTCATTGGATCATGCCAGGAAATGGGAGAAGCTTCTGTCAGCTTCTCACAGAAGCCACCCCTGCAACCCCCTCACTACCAAAACCTGGTCACAGAATCCAATACACATATATTTCATTAACATCTGTAATGAACTTTCTAATTCATTTTCTACATCCCATGACCGTTTCTCCTCAAAGGTATTCAAAGATTCAGATTATAGGAACATAAATGCCAGTGTTTAGATATCAGCTCCCATTGTAAGTAGGGGAATGATAATTAATTAGTTAATCTTCTCTACACAGCTGTTCATCTGTTCAAGCACAAGCACCTTCTTCAGGGTGATGTGAAGGATTCATTTCTATTTACTGCTTTATGTTAACTGCAGTATATTGTGTTGGCTATAACTCTCACCTAGACATCTAATCTTAGATGTCCACACTTTATTATTGAATTTTCCCTTATTGTGAAAAATACCTAGGTTTGTAGAAACTATTAAAATATGCACTGTTCTGGGGAAGGATTTAAATGTATGAGACATGAGAACATTATGCTTCAACTGTATTGAGAAATTATTTTAACATTGAAATTAAAAATTAAATCAGATGTGTGTACCTACTCTAAACAAATGCTGTAAGGACCAGCCTATCATCATTGCTACCTTCTAAGCTTAATCTTGTTTTAGGCTATTTCTGGCAAAATAACCCAGTTTCTACAAAATGGATGAAGGTTTTATCTGTTTTATCCTGAAATAGCTGAAGCCTCCTGCATGAAAAAAATGTAGGGCAGATTAAATTTAGTCTGATTTATACAATAAACTACCACTCTGTGATAATCATATAAAACCTGAGAGTGAGTTCCTTCTCCAATTATACTTTTAAACAAGAAATGACTCATGCAATTTCTTTCTTGCTTACTTTCTTAAATGTCTAAACAGCTTTTGAAGTCCTGAAATTATTCATAAGTATAGGAAGATATTGCATTTCAGTATTTAGGGTATAAAATATTCTGTTTGGAAAGGCATTAAAATGTTTTTGTAATTCCAGACAGTAATCCCTGGAAAGGTTTCATCTGGACATCTAGCATGAATTATGGTGGCGTTCACTTACCTCTATTTGCGTGGTCTCTAACTATAAATTATATAGAGCCTGTAATAGATGATAGACAGATGACATGCAAAATTTCGGGACACATTAAGTGGAGTGTAATGAGTGTAGCTACCTTTAGTAGCTCTTCGTCCCATATGAAGATAGAGGATACTCTTTGTTTAATTAGACAAAATTCTGGACAGGGGACATGTCTCTATTGTGTGATTATTCTGTCCTTGTTTGTGGGTTTTCTGGGATAAGGAATAAAAAGCATAACCCCCCCCCCCCCAAAAAAAAAAAAACCATCCAACCAACNCCCCCCAAAAAAAACCCCCTTTGCACGATAGAGATTTTCTATTCCTCTAGAAATGATAGAAAACCATTTAGACTGACATGTTAAAGAGTTGAAAGAAAATACAACCAAGGACCTGGCATGTATTCTGCAGAATTTTCCTGAAATTCTAATTAGCCACTTAAATTTTCTTGTAATGTTGTCTGTGTCTGACTCTCAAATTTAGTTTCAGTAAAAAGCATAAGCATGAAAAGGATAAACTTTGGTTCAGATTGCAATCAAACCATATATGTACCTAAAACTGTCATATTTCCTAGACAGTATTCTCAAACACATTGAGAAAGCCCAGAAGGGGAATTCCCTCTGGGAGAAATAGCAGAAATAATCATTCTTTTCTCTCTCTGGTATTTTTCTTGCTTCCGTCTTCCTTTGCTCCCATGGCTGACTTTGCACATGTAATCAAAAAATGTAATTTAGAGTCATTCATATTAATCCAATGAAAATAATATTTTTTAATAGCATTGGATTAATTTGGTCTGATCCAGGCATTTTGTGAATTAAAAAAATCACAGAAAAATCAATCTCTCTCCATTAAAAAATGCTCCAAAACCACTCCCTGCGAAGTCCCTCAGAAAATTTTCTTATTCATTCAATCCTATCAAATTTGGGTTTTATTATTATTTGGTTTGTACCTTCCTTACTTTTAGAATATATTTTTTAAATAATGGAAAAGTGCAGAAAATGGAACACAGAAAAGAATTGGAGAAAAATTTATTCTTACCATGTGTACAATAATTTCATTAAATACAAATATTTTTCATGTGTCATTGTCATTAAATACTTATATATGTATGTATGTATATATATATGTACTCCCCTACTGCCCTACAAACTTGAAGTACACGTCAGATCAAGCAAAGAGCATGCACTGAATATCTGCAACACTGAGAATAAGACCTGGACAGGCTCTCTGAGTAAATATTAAACAATCTGCCAAGACATTTTCACCTTCCATCTGCTCTAAGAAAACCACTATATACACACATAATCCCAGTGGGGCTGCATTATCAAAAGCCCTGTCTAAGGAGAGAATGAACTTCTCTGTGTGATTTTTTTATCCACAGAAAGAACAGAAAGAATACACAGAAGGGCAAGAGTGCTTTGTTTGTGTATTTTTTGTTTGAAGAGTCTGTCTGCACATCTTGTTTAATCAAAGCCTTCTGCACAAGCCTTTACTTGACAGCTCCTAAGGAATGAAAGTGACAGTACAAATGTAAAAAGACATTGTTATTTTATCACCATAGAATAAAGTATTGTATAATTACTCATGCTCAAATTCAAGTTCAGTTTCTCATGTCACTTTAACTGAATTACAGCTTAAAACACTGAGTGTTGCTCTGAAGTATGGAACACAGGGTTCATGTTACATGCTTTTGCCACTGTATTTCTAGTACGTTTAGATCTATTATCACTATAAAATTTTATTTTTGTTTCATATCTGTTGAGCAGGCCTGGATTCCACAATTCTAGGTTCTCTCTACCTGCTTTCTACTTTGTAACTTTGTTTCTTCGGACCTCCAAACAGAAATCTCCTACAAAACTACACAGATTGACACATTCTTTTTTTCCTTACTGAAACAGAATATATTGTTCTCTTGTTTTTCTTAAATTCAGTCCTTTTTTTTAATTTTCCATAGGTGGAAGATAACAGCTGCTTACAAAAATTTCCCATGGTCAGATGCTAAAACTGCAGAATATGAGTCTAGAAACTCACTGTGCTCAGTAGGAAGGGCCTGTTTAATTACTGTTAGGTCCCTCAAAAAGAACTAGATATATCATAATACTCCTTTGTTTGATCTGACAATCCAAAGTTTCTTAGTTTTGAATCCAAACATTTACATGACTTTTTTGAACCTAACATGTAGAAACGGAAAATGTCTCTCAAAAGCAAAATTGTACATTATCTTTTGCCGCAATTCTGGCCGAAGTTTTTGGCCCTGCCACGGCAGATCTTCTCTTTGTGAATTCTTTTAACAGACACTTGAAATAAGACACAGTAGAGATACTTCAGAGATTCTTCGGTCTCAAAATGTTTATTAAGTGTTATCTATAACTTGGCAGCACAGAAAGTGCTTTATCGTTAATTACAAGGTTTAAAATGGGGGCGAGCACTTCTCGTCCAGTTATTTATACACCAGATTGTCCAGTTAGGGAGATGTTGCATAGGATATTTTCAATAAAAACCCAATAATCAGTTTTTCTTATCCCGCATTGCGGAACTTTAGAACTAATGACAGAAAACACAAGTTTTTGGAGAAGAAAGGGGAAGTAGCAAAGGTAAAAAAAGAAGTTATAAAGCAACACCTAAACCCTCAATTTTGGACACTATTTTTACAATATTTCATAAACCAAAATGTCTACACTTCTACCTAATTCACCTAGTGACATAACCTTAAATATACAGCATTAATTTCAAAGTTATCACACTACAGGGGAAGTCTTTTCCAGGGTTTAAGATCAAATTAGGTGTATTTCTGGGGATCAAAACTTGTTAAAGCAGAAACAGTGAAATTCTCAGAATTCAGGGTTCCAACAATCTTTGGATTTTTTCTCCTTCCTATTTTACATATTCTATTTACCAGTGACAATTATTGTTTTTTTCTATTGATGCAGTATCAAACACCAGCTTAGTTAAAATGCTCAATAGCTACTTTTCTTTTTTTCTGTTTTTCTGGTACTGATTTTTTTTAGAGTTACATGCACTGAATCATTTATGCTGCGTGTCTTTTAGCCATATGAAGTAGAGGAGAAGTTAATGAGAAATATAAGCAATATATGCCTAAATACAAAAATTTCTGAAAATAGGAAAGTCATTAAGGTGAAATTAATACTTTTTTTTGTGTCAGAGTCCCCAGCAATTCCCAAAGGCCTTGATGTGAATTGTGAATTACCCTTTTCAATAGCACTTTAAGGTACAGAGCAGAAATAGCTTCTTGTATTCATCTTCTGTTCTGTAGCATCTGCTTTCAGTTAAAAACAGTTGAGGTGAAAAAAGGCCTGCTTAAGATTGGAGATCTACATTACACACCACTAGGTTTTTTTTGCTCTTTCCTATATGTTGCATATAGGCATAAGAGCATCTATCTCACTTGATTCTTCAGCATCATATAACATGAGTTCCTCTCACATATCCTCACTCTGCCCTCCTCTGGCCACAATTTCTTCTGTGCAATAACGTTTTCATTCTTAAATAATTTATTCTAGAGTAGCTTCCACCATCTCTGATGGGCTCAGCCTTGGTCAGCAGTGAGTCAGTCTTGGAGTCAGATGGCACTGGCTCTGTCAGACACAGAGTAAACTTCTGGCAACTTCTCAGACAAGTTGCTCTTCTAGCCTTCCCTGCTACTGAAACCCAACACAGCAGTCCCAGAGCTGGATGCAGTACTCCCACCTAAACAGAGTAGAGGGGCAGAATCACCTCCCTTGACCTTTTGGCCACACTTCTTTTGATGCAGTCCAGGATGTGGTTGGCTTTCTGAGCTACAAGTGCACATTGACAGATCATGAGCTTCTAGTAAATCAAATCAACATTTTTTTTTTTTCCTGAACATGTTGCCTAATATTAAGTTTTGGATCTTTACAGAGTAAACACGAAAGGGAAGTTTGCAACTTAATGTCGTGAAAATTGTTGCATCACCTGAGACCCTATCCTGTCTTAGAAACAGACACTGAAGGGTGGAATTTACTCACAATTCTGTCTAATTCCATAGACTAATTTTGCTATTTTAATAGAATTCTATTTAAATATGCTGACATTTCAATAGCTGCTTAAGAAAGTTTGTTAGATGTTCCTCTCACCCTTCTATTTTCTCTGTGGACATCTAAGGCTGAAGCCACAAAGTTGTCATTCTACTCTCTCAAAATTCTCGCTGGTATCTATTTTCTCCCGGTGCTATCCCTCAGGAATAAAAAATTATGTAATTGGATTGCTTTTTTGTCTTCAAGGTTCTGACCAAGCGTTAATTCAGAGAAGTTATTTCAAAGGAAATGAGCTATAAATAGTTTATTTTCCTCAACTGAATGCAGAATTTCAGTTTCATGGAACAAGGCCTTTTCCAATAACCTGATATTTACAAGACATCATTGTGTTGTGATTAATAATTAAAATTGCAAATATTTCTAATTTGTTATCATATATGAAGAATATGTTACAATATTATCCTGTATCAGGTACAATGAAATAATGCTCAAAGAGGTAATTTTCCATATCCACATTCTCACTTATTTATTTTCTTTTGGAGAAGATACAAGAACATACCAATGTACTGAAATGACTTATGTTACTAAGAGTTCAATCCAAATATATTTCTATATTTATTTTTTCTTCAGATTTTTCTTTTATAAAATTCCAGATCATAAATACTTAAAATTAAAAAAATATGTAGCTATATAGAGTAAGAACTATTAAGATAGGAAAAAAGAGACTGCTTTTTGCAGAAGTCATTATTCTAATTATACAAGTGAAAAAGATGTAGGACCAGATCAATAAGCAGAAAAGTTTCATTGTTTTTTACTGGACAAATCCAAGAGACTTTATGTGAACATAAATCCCCAGAAGATTTTTTTTTTCAGAGGAGAAAACTTAAAGCTGCAAGTATGCAATATCTGAATTTAACATCACTGCTGTTCCTTCTTTAACATTCTGGAGAGAAGACAAGGCTGGGGGGGTGACCCAAAAAGGGATTGCTCCTTTTGGTTGAATCCATTTAGGGCATCTGTGACATTCATTTCTTTTAATATTCAGAATATGAGCTGATCTTGTGAAATGAACAGAGACAAGTATCTATCTTGAAGTATTTCATGCAGTATGTAATGAACAAGTTTTTTGCTGCAACCATTTTACAAATATATAAAGAAATGCTCTTACTCTACATCTCAAATGACATATAGATCATATAAAGCTATCAAGTTTGTGTTTACGTTTTTTTTTTCTGTGTTGAAAGAGGAAGAATGAACATGTCTGAATTGCCTTGGGGGCTGCAAAATTCACGTGCAAGGAGATTTTTCAGTATCTAACAAGTGCTTGCTTCTCCTCAGTATATGTTCAGGAAAATAGTTAAATGTTCAATCAATTTGAATCCAATCTACAGTCTTACTTTTCAAACTGTGTGTTGTTTGATCATAGGTAAAACTTTGGCTTTCAGGATGATTCTCAAGCCATCCAAGAAGATATATTTTACCTTTAAAATCTAAATGTAGATGAACAAAATACAGTCTGAATCATGAAACAGTTTGGTGAAAAAAAGAATAAAATATTACATAATTATTCAGATACCATTAAAGTAAAACTCATCTGGCCTTAACTGCTGAGTTGTTGATTTTTACCTGCAGAAAACATGCTTAATGCAATGTGCAGAATTACAGCAGGTTACCCTCATATTAAGGAATGAAATAGTCCTTTTGGGGTCATTTTATTAAAGTATTAATCTACAATGAACCAGGAATGTAAACTCCCGCTAAAGCACCTAGGCAAAAAATAGGACAACCAGTATATTTGAGAAGCGTAGGTTTGTATTAGAAGTGAAAAAGTCAATTTGAAGTGCAGGTGTTCACCTTTAGAAATTAGCACCTTTTCATTTAGTTATCTTCATTTTGATTCATTCATGAATCTTTAAATGCAGGAGTTTTAAAAAGTTGGCCAGGGCTCAAGTCAGTCAATCCCCATCTCCATTATTTCATTGAAACTTGGTCACTAGTTGACATAATGTTACTTTTGTATATTCTTTCTTTTCCTGATACCTAAAATCAAGTTGTCCATGCAAAGTTAGTTACAAGAGAAGTAGAGGATGAGGGACTCAATAATCTTTGAGTTATACGTTAACCTTAACTTTCTATGTCAGCTTGCTTCCCTCTCCCCTTTCCCTTCCTACCCCCTCCCCATCATGTATCAGTTTATTTTTTGATGGCTTAGTACTGTTTTGGCAGAAGACGTGTAAAAGTTGTCTACTATATTTTCTAAGACCATCCTACAGCGTAAAAGTCTCCAGGAAATGCAGTCCCCTGTTTCTAACATCTGAAAAGGTCATTTGGTTTCATTTGTAAGGTAACAGACTAAGTTCACAGCTCTGTAGTTATACAGAAAATCCGGTGAGAGCATCGGCATCCACAGTTTAAAATTGGGGTCCTGAGAGTTGTGCTCTTGAAATTATATGTCAGTACGAGTCAAAGAATCACTTCAAAGTGTTTCAATACACCAGTTATTCTTGGTCTGAAATTGCCAGTCTGCAAAGCAAGGACAGACTCAGAGGAGAACACAGATAGAACCAAGAATATCTGACCGTCTCATTGTGTTACTGAGACACAGATACAGCTTTGGGCTGGTACAGCCTATATCACTAGTGACTGCTCTTTATTATACAACAGCCTGATTTTGCAGGAATTTCCTTTTGTGTAAAGAAATCATGTCCTTTCACTGGACTTCCTCTTAAATCCATGTCTTTTTTTGTGCTGGGAGTTCAACATTGGTCCCAGCACTCCAGGTGTGCCTCCACATGGCTGAAGAGAGCAGGAGCTACGCTCCTTTAAGCTACTGGCCACACTCTTCCTAATACTGCCTCAGAGGCTGTTTGCTGCTTTTGCTGCAAGGGCTCATTGCTGGCTGATGGGAAGGTTGGTGTCCACCAGGAACCTCAGATTCTTTCTCTTCCTCTCTTTCTAGACACCCCTGCTCCAAGCCTGGCATGTATTGGTGCATGAGGTTGTTACTTAGTGGAGCAGAAGAAACAAAAGGTAGCAACAGCAGAATAAAATCTCATTACATAAAATGTATATCATGAACCCTGATTACGTGGAACATCATTTAATGGTTGTATTTGTGCATGAAAGGGTGACAGATACTACTGACAGATAAAGGATATTACTGAATTTATACTTAAAGAGGTAGAAAAAGATACTAAAATGGGGACAATTCACCCATAAAGGTTGAGTTAGGCAGCCTTAGAGAGAAACTGCATTCAAAAAATATAAAGAGTACTCCTAAAATATCCTAAACAAATTGAACTTCCTAATACAGAAATATTGTCCTGTACTGAAGAAATGAGTTTTCCATTCTCTGTGAAGAACAGGTTATTATCTTAAAAACACTGAAATAAATGAGGTGAGAAACAAGAGTATGCATATTAACATAGTCAACAGAGAGCTCAACTGCAGCCTAAGGCATTATCAATGACAGGGCCAAAGTGAAGATTAATAGAGCTAAAATCACTAGTAGAAAAAAGTAATCATTCCACCATTCTCAATAAAAAACATATATTCACATATAATCAGTAGAAGATAAAGAATTTGACATTTTTACATATGGATCTACAAATCCAAATAGCAATAAAAACTAAAAAGACTTTTGAAAATTAAATACATAAGTCACAGATAGAGAAAAAACCAAACTTTTAACGAGGCATTCTGTTTTTCTGTGATTCTGCAATCTGGCAGTGATGAAAAGATTAAAATATTTAGGAACAGAATTCAGGAGCAAATCCTTCATGAGCTATAATCTCCTGTTTTCAATCTAGTAAAAGCAAATGGACCCAAATCCATTGAAATGCTTGAAATATTTTCCATGATGCTATTTAAAGTGTAAACTAATAGAAGTTCTGAGATTATGTTTAAGAATTTGTGTCATAATGTGTGAACAGTTTTTTCTGCTGCCTTGCCCTTTAAACCTATCCTAGCAGGGGGCACTGATGTTATACACTATATAATGCATTCAAACAGAACGGTGAAAGAGGTCAGATTTGATGCCAGATGTCTAATCTATCTCAATTATCTAATTTTAAACCCTCTTGGCACAAAGCTAGGGAAAATAAATTTTCTATTTACCATTAATTTTCCCACTGAGCATAGCCTGTTGATAAAGAAAGTAAACACAAAACCAGTCTAAATGGATAATAACCTGGCACAATTGATCTAGTTTTGAAGGTTAATTAATCGTACACTTCAAGAAAGTGGTACATTACAATGAACCTTATTTCCTACTGACTTTATCAGCTGGGTACTTCCACCCTCAGCACCCATAGCCGAGGCAAAGATCTGACTCAAAATCTCCTTAGAAGCTAAGGTTAACAGTATGCAAAATATCTACAGTTCGGTTCAAATATTTATCAATGCATATCCTGTATTATTTATATCACTAACCAGAGTAGCAGGAGCAAAGTAGTACACACATGTAAATTCTTTCCACAGTGCAGTGGAGGGAGAGAAGTTGAAGGAGGAGTTGAAGGTCTGTGATAGAACAATTACTCTCATTTCAGTGGCAATAAATCAGTGAAATGAGAATTAGTAATTTCTATCTATTATGCTACCCCAGAAATTTATTCTGAAGTCATGAACAAGAAAAATCTCACAGTGTATTGACTCAAATTACTTCTAAATGTGCATTGGACTTGGTTCTCTCTAAAAAAATGCATTTACTAGTTAAGGCAGAATGATATATATTATTTCCTCACATAAGAGATGATAAAGGGTGACATTTATCTTGATAGCTCAAGTATACTCATAGTCTACGTCATAGTCAAGTAAAGAAGATATAGGAGTGTCTTGACACTTATTCTATTCAACAGACATACAAAACCATCAAACATCAGGTAAAAGACACCTAAGACCTGAACTTAATTTAGAGATGTGATACAATGTCCTACAACTAATGCAAATATGTTGCAGTTTGCACTTCTCAGACATTGTTCGGATCAGTTGAAAGCATGCCACATTTCAATAAATCCTTCTTGATCAGGATTATAAAAACCATATTTATTTAATATCAATTTGCAAACCCATTTCTTCATCCTTCCTTCATTCTAGATATTTGTTTCCTCATGGGTATGTCATAGGGACATGGCTTAAAAAAATCTTTATAACACAAAATCCTTTAATGCTTTTTTTAATGTTACTCCACTGAAATTACTTGGGAGGACCATATGAACTAGTCTTTGGCAGTCACATGCCTGTAGATGTACACAGTGGGTTGCTTTGAGTTATATTTATCATATATTGCCTTTTCCCTCTCTCAAGGAGAATGTAGATTACATTTTTATTTACATGAAAAGACTTAATCATCCTTCATATTTTTTTAACCATATTCTTCCTGAAAAAAAAACTCTTGAAAATTGTCATTTCACCTCAGCACCTTCTAATTCTTTCAATATGATTTAGATGTATGATGCATCACCAGTCTACCTAGAACATTCTTGTTCCTTCTACTGCATGACAATAAGAATCACTGACCCAACTAGATGGTGTTTATTCAGCTTGCAACCTCTTTCAGATTTAATAGGTAATCCTTCATCCAAAAGTAAACAGACCTTAAACGGCCTCAGATAGATCTGCAAAGGGCTTGTTGTCAGCATTGCTGCATTCCATTTCATTTATGACCTCTTACAGTGTAAAACTTACTTCATATTCTTTTAAATGCTTGGACAATAATGGAAGGAGAAACCAGACACAAGATGTTGTGTAACTATTAAGTGCATTTATGAGTAAGAAATTAAAGGAGGTTAACACTTATTTTCCCTGCCTTTAAAATAAAAAGAAAAAAAGTCAAGCAAACTTCTATATTAAACTCATTTGTTCATGACCAAATCTGGTAGAGGTCCAAAGAGAGTTCTTTCTCATATTAGAAATATGTTTACACACTAAGTAATAATCTAGGTCTCTAAAATGGTGACAATGGGAGGGAAATAGTTATATATGTATTTGCTACTTAATTAACACCACATAAACTAATTTTCTTATCATCATTGCAAATCAGATATAACTGTGATATCTTTATTCTTGACAATTAACTGCAAATAGGGTGACTTTTTTTCTATTTTTTTCCTTGTCTCTACTGTTTTCAGATTGAAGATGGTTATAGTGAAGGGAAATATTTCATTAGTTATAGTGAAGGGAAATATTCTTCTGTTGTATTCTGATTAACTTTTCAATATTAGTTATAATATTCTTGTCCCTCAAGAGAAAAACATATAAATTGAAAAAAAGTATAGGCTATTACGATAAAGAAAGAAATTTATTTTAATGCAGTAATTAATTAGAGTAAATGCAATTCATTAAATTGTGCATTGTTTCAACAGCTGATATGAAAGTCACATGGAAGATCAGCCGCTGTCCCCCTTATATTTATCTAATATATTATAGATATTACAAAGAGACAGAGAGCAAATCTTTTATCATGATGTGTGACTTGACCTTACTAAAATATAACGTAGAACATAGGTCTGCGTCCTTATACTAAATGTAACACAGGAGAAAAATGCTGAACAATGCTTGAATGTGATATTTGCTGTTCTTGAAAATGTGCAATTTAGTAGTTCCAGAGGAACTCCTTATTATGAGTAGCCCGTTTTTTTCTAGCCTAGATATTAATTTTTAAAATACACTTAATTTTAATTTTTTTAATGACATTTTTTGGAATATAGCAAACAGTAAGGTGCTTCAGTTCTGCTGACTGCACTACAGGCTGTGGTGAAGATTGTCTTCTCTATCTTGAAGTGTAACATTGCTGCCCAAAATCATAACTACTCAACTGGGTTGAAAAACATGCAGAATTTGTGAGAAAAGATTCACTTGGGCACATAC
This sequence comes from Climacteris rufus, assembly GCA_013398175.1. Classification (NCBI taxonomy): domain Eukaryota; kingdom Metazoa; phylum Chordata; class Aves; order Passeriformes; family Climacteridae; genus Climacteris; species Climacteris rufus. Next base: position 134,094 of record VZRZ01006272.1, on the reverse strand, counting down.
CCATGTACACTTGCAGCATCATTTGCAGCCTGGAACAACAAATGGGCAGGTTCCAGGTCCCTCAAGGGCTCTCTGGAAACAGACCAGGGGCAGAAGGAAGGGAAAGGTGGAGCCCACAGCCAGCAGGCAACCCCAGGGTACAAGTCTGGCTCCCACCATTCTGCAGTGCTTCTGCAACCATAGCTCCCAAGGTGAAAATTTTGCATCCCTCTTCCTTCTGCTGGAGGTTTCTTTTTATTGGCATAGAGTTTCTAGGCAGGCTGAGCTGCTTGTAGCTTTTTGTTGGGATATTGTTATGCTGCTGCTCATCTACGGTTTTTTTCACTTGTCTGGTACTTATTTCTTTGTAACTCTTGAAGTCGTTGTTTCACAGCTGTCAAGGATTGTCCCTGCAGTGACCAATGGGCAAGTAGCAATTTTTTCCCAACTTGTGCCCATATTTTTAAGACTTGTACTATTCTCTCTAAACAGTGTATGGCAATGAGAGATACACCATACAAACTAGTTTCCACAGACCAGTTTTCTAGCAACTTGACTGACCAAGGTTAAAGCATCATGCATTTAGCATACAGCAAATTTAGCACAACTTTAACCACTGGTCTGCTACTGGCAATGGCAATACTTGTTTTCTTGGTCACCATGATGCAACAGTAGACACAGAGTGATCTTCTTTCCACTAAATGAGGAAACACTGGCTGATTAAAAACAGGGTCATTTCTCCATCAGCATGGGACTGCGATGTAGTTCAGAGGGCTGAGCCTAGAAATCCCTATACTGCACTTCATTATGCAATAGTTATCTCTATCATAATGTGTAAAGAATATCAGATATTCCCTTCCAGATGATCAATAAATGCCTGTGTTGAATTAAATAGCTGTAACTTCCAGTTGTATAACAAAACCATCAGTTCCTTTTAGTGAAAAAAAGAGAGCTACAGTTTCTGCAGGTAGCTCTGGACTGTAATTATATCATTCTATGCTGTGATAGACTTAATTTTTGAAAGCTAGAAAAGCCATGACTATATGTAATATCAGGTATGCACTTAACTCATATAGCCACTGTGAAAGAGTACATATTATGCTTCTTAAATTTAATTACATTTCATTAGTTATAAACGTGTATATGTTACTGCACAATACAGTATTCAATTATTTTATAATTAAGAGAGACTAGAAGTCAGTTAATTGGAGAAAATTGTCAACAATATTCTCCACTATGTACAATTCCAGAAAGCAATCTAAATGTCTTCCTTCATATGGGTTTCCATTGCTTGAGATTTTCACAGGCAGTAAAATACAAAAGAAAAATAAACAAACAACCATTTTTGGTACTATTCACGTTTTCACTAATTGTTGTCCTGTTTCCAGTCTTACGTAAAACTTCTTACATAAACCACAAAATGATACAGTACATTGAAGTTATACCTAACTCAAGAGATTTCAGAGTTTACACAGTAGAACTATCATTATGCGTAACTGTATCCAAAAGCTTTATTCAAAACTTTATTCAGAATTTATAAACGAATGTGACAATAATTATTGTTTTGGAACACTTGTTTTCTTATCTCTCCCTAACGTGGTATAAATTATACACTGTGAAGTACTTGTTAAATCACCTTCAAAGTATAATGATCAGATGAGATTTATCAACTTGACAGTAAACTAATTTCAAATTGATTTATGGGAGTTCAGTACATTATGAAATGTTTGTACTATATAACCACTTTATCAAGTCAAGCAATGAAGCTTATTTTCTAGCATTTACACCAGAACTATTTATTTTTACTGTATTATTTTTACAGGAACTGTTCATGTGATCAAAGTTTAATATTTACCTTGTATATCTCATATTTTGTTCACAGAATGTCATTCTGGCCTAGTTATCAGAGAAGATAGTTTCACTGGGAGAAGGTAGTTTCACTGGGAACTTTAGACCATCCTTCATTTTACCTTTTCTTTAATATTGGCCACACTGGAGTCACTGTAGCCACAAAGAGAAAGTCCAGAACTCAGCTAAATAGATCTATTTGAAAACAAAAAACAAAAACAAAAAAAACAAACAAACAAGCAAACAAAATAACCCAAAAACAAACAAATGATCACTTTCCGGAAGAAGTTTCTTTGCAGTGCCCTGTCCACCACAGAATTCTTCACTTCCTCTGCCTCCTTAGCACAGCTGCCTAAGTACCTGAGTGAAATTCACCGTTGAAGATTTCCACCAGCTTTTCTGCACTTAACCCATCACCCCAGCTATGGACACCTTTTTTCTTCTAAAACATATTCAGAAGAGATGAGCAGAATTTGCATAACATAATTCCTGAAATTTAAATATTACCACATCTTTGTAGATTGGACCCTAGAGTTCTAGAAAATAGTATGCAGACTTGAGTGGGGATATTAAGATGTGATGTAGTGAAATGCAGTGAAGGTAGTGAAGGTGTAGATCTTTAATATGCTTTCACACCTGATGTTGTTAATTAATTGAACACTCACCTACTGTAAGAGTATTTAGGTGTATTATAATATTCTATATATAACATTCTTCTACTAAATTTGTTGTCAGCATTCATTATGGAGCTAGAGGAGTGACCAAGAAAAATATCAAGTAAATTTAATTTGGGGTACTGTAAAGAAGGGATTATTTACTTGCATGGTACATTTTTGTCTTTTTCTATTTTCTTTTTTTGAAAATTTCAACATCCAACAGACTGGTTAATTAATTAGTATCAAGCTCACTGCTGACTAACAACAGATTGTTTACATGAAGGACTAATTAAGCTGAAAACAAATTACTAGTTTGTCTCATTGAAATAGTTGTTTGTGACACAATTCAAGCCTTATCCATAGGAAATTAGCACTTTTTATATAAGTGATAATTTTCATTAAGGGCTAACATTTGTCCCAATTAATTATGCCGTCACTTGTTATCTATTACATTAGCCGCACATTTTTCCTCTGTGTTTGCTAAATTGCTATATCATTTTCTTCTATCTTTTACTTACTGAAAAATAAAAGAATCATCTATGATATCATTTATGTATGTTTGTGCAATTATATATGCAAGTGTATCTTGTCTAGAAAAGTACCTTTTGACTTCTGTGAATACTTAGACTTTGGGCTTCTATTTGTAAGGAATCTTTGATTCATCTTAGGGTTTTGTCATTTATTATGAGAGATGAATGAATTTAAGTGTTTCTGTCATACTTTGGCAATGCAGCTACAAGAATCTTAGGATATTTAGATTAACAAGTTCAGATGCCTAGTTTGGAATAAGCTGACTCCCTCTCATCCCACTGACTCCGTTGACTAGAGCCTATAATTGCAGCCTAGATGTCAAGTTCATTTGTAGACAACAGAACTTATGTGTCCAGTTACAGAGCTGAAGCCTTCCCCTTCTGATAAACCTGTCTTTCTCCAAAGGCTTGTGGAACTGAAATAATGAATGTTTTGAAGAGTTCACTGCCTGTTTCTTACTTTAAACCATTGAGTATCCACATGTTACACATCTTATTTAATTCATTAATAAATGCTGTGCAAACACTGGGAAACTATTATGTCCCTGAGGGCATCACCAGCCCTAAACATTCTTGCCCAGCCACCTAGAACTGCCCCTACCCTGCCCAGGGGCCAGGACTCTACATCAGCCCCCAGGGACCACTAGGTCTTCACCCATGAATGCCACAGCAGAGATGGTTTGCACCTCCTCAAAGCCATGCCCTTTTGTGTATTGATTTCAATTGTACATATATTTTCCCCCTTAACATAAGGTGTGGTAATATTTAATATTTTCGTGTCTAACCCATTTATGGAGCCCTACTGTTATGATTATGAGAGAGTTTAGATGGGTTTTAATTCTCTTGGAATGGCCTGCACTCCAAAACCACATGTTCTCTTTCTGGTTCTTTAGTTATGATCGATGAGGATTATTGCGACATTGATAGATTTATTATAATAGTCACAAGAAAACACATATGAGACAGGAATTTAAGCAAAACTTCTTACTACACAGGATAAACAAAAGGTACTACCAGTAGAATAAATAGTGCACAAAAATAAAGGTACCTATAGCAAAGAAATACTAAGGTTAGAACTCAATGTAACTTACCAAATCTTTTTCACTCAACTTCTAGAAGAGAAGTATGGAATACAGCATACTGACGTCTGAGTATGTTGGAGAAAACAGTTTATGGACTTTGAGAAGTAACAAAACTGTAGTCGGAGTTTTTGAGTTTTACGGTGCTCTTTTATATCCCTAAAATCCTTGTGTCTGTCAGTCACTTTATCTTCGATGTTCTGCCTTCCCAGCAAAGAGATCACTACTGGTGCCAAGAAGTTAGGGGAAGATAGTCCTCTAATCTTAGCATCAGCAGATAAGATTTGTTGGGGGGGGAGAGGTTACACGGTCCTGCCACACCTACCAGAACCTCTTCCTCACATGCCCAGCATCCAGCAGGTCTCAGAAGACAAATGCAACTTTCTTTATACGGAGCAGAAAAATTCTTTCTGGCTGGAGAGAAAAAACATGTAAAAATACCATTGATCAGTGATAACAGGTTGTGCCAAATTTGTTAATAAGCAGAACTTCAAAACTATATAGAACTTGGTATTGTTATTTTTACCTGAAAGAAAAAAACCTGGTCCCTGGTACTCCTTTCTTTTAAAACTCTTTATTAAAATAATATCTTATATTACAGTAAAATTAGATTCAAGTTAAAATTGCATTAAAAATTCAGCATTCATGTGTCTTTTTGTACTTAGACATGATCATAAAATCTGCTACTACATGAGCATAAAATGTATCACTTATTTATTATACTAAATTCACTAAAGAATTTATGATTAGAATACTCAAAAAACCTCAACATATTTTAACTATATATAATAAGGATGAAAATATCAAATTCAGATATATGTATTCACAACTCATTTACATTCTTTACAGCAAGAATAATAAAAGCATTTTCTTAGAATGCAGTTGAACTGAATTTGATGATACATTTTAGAACTGAAGCTTTAGATAAAAATAATGTATAATATTAAGACAGAAATAAGCATAAGAATACATTAAGGACAAAATGTTGCAAAAATATTGATATAAATTCCATATTTTTTTTAAATAAGTGTTATCATTCTCCTTCTCTATTTGTACACACCCAGGATAGGAAAAGTGTCCTGATACCTTGTTTGAGAGGTAGTTAGTAAATTATATTAGAATTGTTCCTCCATTTGTAGAAGGATTTCTCATTGAAGTTATGCAATATGAGGTCTGCAGAATATGTTAATGCTTTATATATATGCCTAGTTTAAGATATATAATTTAAATTCAAACATTTGTCTCTTTTCTTTAGGTAACACCATCTACAAATTATATTATTCTTTCACTCTCCAGAACTGCTTTCTGATCACAGTCTGTAATGAAGGTGATATAAATGGAGACAAAGACCATTACCTATGCATATATTACAACATGACACAATAGTATTGAAAAAAATGAAGAACTCAGTGGAGGAAAGACCAGCCTTTGAGAAAGTAACAAAAGTAGTTGTGTAAGTATGATTGAAAATAAAGAAATAGACAATATTTTAAAAGAACCTACTGACATATATATAAGGTAGAAACAGTAGTTTAAAAAAATCAATATAAGAAGTAAGACATTCCTGTTTCCAATAAATAAAGTGGTTATAAATGTGTTACCATATATTCATACATTTGTAGCCAATAAAATGAAACAGAGTGAAGTCTATTGTGTTTAAAAACCTCAAGTGAAGATAGAAAAAACCCAGGAAACACATTTTATCTCTTTCTGTTTTCTTTTTTTTTAGAAAACCTTCTAAATTAATGAGTTTTTTAAAGCTTAGTATTACCTTTAGCGCTTTAATTAATAGTTATTATAAACATATTTCTGTTAGTGTAATGTACTATGGTACAAATCCCATTCACAAAGGTGGGTTTTGAAATGTAATTTTGGATGGATAATCTGTTTGTGGTTTCATATCTATGGATTTACAGAATCAATGTGTTGTACAAACACATATAAAGCCTAACACAAAATTAAAGTTATATGCTGCTTAGTATGTTTTTTCTTTAAGTAGCATACAGAAGTACTTCATTCAAATATCCTTCAATAAATAAACTATATTACTACATAAACTATGTTGTTGCAGGTGAGGAACAAAACACAACCTGAGAAAAATTATCCATTACCATGAAACACAATTAGCAATAAAACTAGCCAGCAACTCGATGTCAGGAAAAAAACACTAATAAAAGTAGTTTATCCCATCAGAGTATTCCTTGAGGAAGGGTAATTTGATAATAAACGTTAGAGAAGTTATTTGGGAAAACTATTCTATATAAAATACACATTTTCCTGAATATGCAGAGGTATATGGGATTTTTCCATTGCTTTAATATTATCTGGAATATGGAAAAGGGATATCAGGTTATATGAGATTTTAATTTTGTCTGCATTGAGAGTCTGTCTATATTCCTGCATTGAAAAGAAGATGACAGACCCCTGAGGTACTGCATGTTGTTTTGGTTTGATTACTGTTCTCATCTGCATGATTTTAAATTATTTGTGTTCCTATCATATTGGTGGAATCACACCACACCAGTGCAATTTATAACCAGTCTCTTAATGAGTAAATTGTCCATGCTTGGCCCTGAGAATTCCTCTATTATATGTCACAGTAAGCATTTAAAAATATTTATTTGCTCTTTAATAATATGTTACATTTATCAAACTTTATTTACATGCATTCAATAAATGCACTTAGTCCTTGTCCTGGTTTTGGCCAGCACAGGGCTAATATGCAGTAGCCAGGAGGGGGCATGTCTGGGATAAGAGATTGTTCTATACCACTTTGTGTCATTGACAGGGGCAGTGGGAAGGAAGTCTTTCCCCAGTAGCATGACATGGTCAGGTAATAGTGAACATTTGCATATGAATCACTCACTTCTCTTATACCCTTTGGTTATTAATATTGTTGCTGTTACTGTTCATTTTCTTATCTCGTTGTTGTTTCCAGGAAATTGTTCTAATTTCAACCTGTGATCTTCACTTTTTGTGCCTCCAATTCCCTTTTCCCTCTATCTGCAGATGGAGGGGAAGAGGGAGAGGAGGAGTCAGCAATCAGCATGTAGTTTGGAGTGGTTTCAGTGAGAACATTAAATTGAGGAATATCATTCCTAAATCATGAGAGTCCTAAAAGAACAAACAATGGTACCTATTTTGTGCAGAATTAATGGCTTTTATAGTCTCTCAACTACACAGTTTAGATAAAGTATGAGGAGGAAAAACCGAACAGAGTAGTGAAAGAGTAACTTTGCGTGTGATTATCCATGCTGATTTTTCAATTATTGAGGACATGTAAAATGAGGAACAAAGAAAACTGGATTTGAGGATATGTGTTCTCTGAGATGCAACCAAAATCTACTGTGTGAGGCCTTTGGTCAGTTAATGTGGTAACTGAACAAATATCTGTTTTTTGATTAATTAATGAGACATGAAGATGTGCTTCCTGGTTACCTGAGATGACTCCAGCCGAGGCACCAATGTCCTTTTTAAAGAGTCAAGAGCTGTATCAGTAAATAAAGAATATCATTACAGAAGGAAAACAGAGAAAGTCAGCTTCCCAGCCAGAGGATCTTGAAGCAATATCCAAAAAGGAAGAGAAAGAAAGGAAGAGTCCTTTTTTTCTTTTCAGTTAGTTTTTGTCTTTCACGGCATCTCGACCACTGTATGTGTATATACCTAAGTCTCCCTTTTGCAAATGATACTGGATTTCTAACAGAAATTTATGACTATAACATAAACCACCGATGCAGTACTATAAAGATGGTACCATATATCTTCTGTATTTGCCTATGTTCAATTCCTGTTTTGATAACAAGGAAAGAGAGTTATTAAAGCTGTAAGGCTTTGCAGAAAAAGAAAAAAAGCAAAGAAAAGTGTTACTTTTTGAGTCAGTGCAAGCATAAAGAATAGGATGAAATAAGTGTAGAAAACATCATAAATTATTTTTTTCCCAGAATAAATCCTATGCAGATCATGGGTACCAATTGGATGTCTCAGATTACGTTCCATTCTGTGTGATGTGTCCCCGCTGTAGCAGTGAGCACTCTGTAAAGAGACTGCCTATGGTATATAACCTTGCCAAAAGCAGAGCCTAACTAGTTAGAACAAGGCAAAGGATTGAAAAGTCCTTGGTTTTCAGAGACTAATGCACAGGTCTAGGTGAGCAATAGGTATTTGGTTAGTTTGCTTTATCCCAGACATTTTCTTAAACATTTTTTTAATTTAGTAATTGATGAACAATAACAGAGTTAAAAAGGTCTGGATCTAGTCTAGATCTTTTATAAACTTCACTGATATGTTAATAAAAACCTATTTACTTAAAAGAAAACATACATTCTAATTTTAAACCAATATTGTATCTAATTTCTTTGACTGTGATAATCTCCTTTTCCTCCACAAGCTCCAACTAAAATTAAGCTGATCCTTTTTCTTGTATTGCATTCAGTGATCTATACACATACTGGATGTAGTCCAATTCAAACACATTTAAAGGATTAAAATAGAAATTGGTTTAGGATTTAAACATCTGTGAATTATGACAAAGCTTAAAGAAATCTGATCATACTGGAAGCCAATACCTAAGTGCTGAGAATGCTTTAAGGTTCAAAACAAGCCCTGTCTGGCTGACTGATTTTAAGGATTAGGTAAAACTTGGTGTACAGAAGCCCTCTATAAAGTACTCTGAAGGAGCAAGATTAAGATTTATGATGTTTAACGTGACACAAGAATGTGTCCATCTCTCTAAGCCAGTAATTTTCTGTATTTTTGTTATAATAAAAGGTAAAAAATAGGCACTGTTTGTAGCAGCGCACTTGGCAGAAGCTGCTGGTTTTGAGCTTCAGGTTTTGGTGGGAAGAAAGCCAAGGCAATGCCCTCAGCCTTCTTCCTCCAATATCTGAACCCTCTGCCTGAGCTGTGGTAAAATCCCATATTACTCTTGTGTTACCTGTACCCATATCTTAGATCCCATATATGGCTATGTCCTGGAAAGTTCCCCTCCACTGGTCACTTTGAACTACACGGTTTCCCATTAGGTGTTTCCTGGTCCCATCTTCCTTTAAAAGAGCCCTGCAGGGCTTCCTCCTTGCTTTTTCTTCTGGGTTACTGCAGCCACCTGGATAACTCTGGACCCTCAGAACGCAACACTGGACTCACAATAAATAGGCTCTTATCCCAGGGAAGAGCCCTCTGTGTAGCCTTTTATTCTCATCAGTGCTAGTACACCACACCTGGGGAAACGCTCGTCCTGGAGGAGCCAGCAGAAACAGGTTATCTGCGGTAGCTAGAACTCTGTCCTTTGGGAGAGTTGTAAAACCATTGTAACTCATCTTGGCAGGGATTTCGCATGCATAAAGGCGCTGTCGCTACCTCAAGAGCATCTGGGTTAAGCACCTTTAACTGTAGGAATCTTTTAGAACTACCTGGCTGGTCTAAGATTTCCACTTTAAGGTCAGAGCAGCTGAATCCTAGAAATGTGTGCTTCTTTACACTAGCATTGCAAACAGCAGATAATTATTATGCTTAAATGATGTTTTATCTAAGTGGACTGCCAGCCTTTATACTTACAAGTTCCCATGTTTTCTTACAATTTTTACTAGCAAGAGCAAATATTAACTGTTAGCTCACAAATTCCGAATATGCAGGTTAAGAAAATTAATGAAATAAACTTTGACTGTTGAGAACAGGTTTCTCAGTAAGGCTGTGGACCCTTTGGCCCTGGAGATTTTAGAACTCAACCACACAAACTCTTCAGCAGCTTGAGCTGAGCTTTGAAATTTACCCTGGTTTGAGCAGGAGATCAGATTAGATGACCTTCAAAGATCACTCCAACAAAATATTTTCTGTGGTTCTAAGAATAATAATGTCAGCTCCAGTAAAAAGAACCCATGGGTGTTTGATCAATGCAGAGTAAAAAGGCTGAAATAGAAGATATGACTTTTGCTGCATAAATATTTTTCATAAAGCAGAATATTTATGTATCTGTCAGTTTCCTTAATGTCCAAAACATTCTACTCTTAGCGAAACAAGAAACTGATAAAACCATGACTTTAAGTACAGAATGTGACACAGAATGAGATCAAATATATGCTAATTAAGTTAATGGTGTTCAAAGGCTTTCTACAGTATGTTGAATGTAATCTGAAAAGGAAACTTTTGGCCTTTGTTCTTTCCTGTGAACTCTAATGAAAAGAAGAAAGGATTTTCATTTTTTCATTGTTCTTATTCTTTTAGTGGGGGCAGAAGAGGAAGGATTTGGTTGAAGATTGTAGGAGTGGCAAAATTTCCATATTTGACAATGTAGTATTAAAATTTCTACATATTTTATATCAAAAAAATGCTTTGTTCCCAATCTCTGACAAACATTTGCCAGTTAATATTTAATGTTCTTTCATATTTCTGAAACGTTAAGAATCCAGTCATAATAAAAAAGTCTAGTTATTTTGAAAGAGACAGAGCAGAAGTGTTTACCATGTTTTTTGCCTCTGTCTTCAACACGGATGATGGACCAAGGGGGTCTCAGTGCCCTGAGCTGGAGGACCATGACTGTGACAATGATCAACTCTCCATTAACCCTGAAATTGTGGGGGATCTGCTGATCCAGCTGGATTCATAAAAACCAATGGACTTGATCGGATTCATCCAAGAAACCTCAAAGACCTGGCTGATGTCATCACAAAACCTCTCTTGAAGATTTTTGAGTGGTCTTGGGAATCCGGAGAGGTCCCAGCCAACTGGAAGCTGCCAAATGTTGCTCCAGTTTTCAAGAAGGGCAAGAAGGAGGAATCTGGAAACAACAGGCCTGTCAGTCTCACTTCAGTACCTGGTAAAATAATGGAAAAGGTTATTCTGGGAGGTAAGGGAAAACACCTGAAAGGCAACGCAGTCATTGGCCACACCCAACATGGCTCCATGAAAGGAAAATCCTTCTTATCAAACCTGATTTTCTTTCATGACAGGGTAACCCAGCTACTTGATCAAGGGAAGCCAGTCAATGTAACCTTTCTGGATTTCAGCAAAGCTGATGCTATCTCTCACAAGATTTTTCTGGAAAGAATGTCCAGCACACAGCTGGATAAACACATCATGTGATGGGTGAGCAACAGACTCATGGGTCAGACACAAAAAGTTACAGTGAATGGGGTGATATCAGACTGGTGACATGTCACAGGTGGGGTTCTACAGGGCTCCATCGTAGACCCTGTGCTCTTCAGCATCTTCATAAATGACCCAGACTCAGGATTGGAAGAAATACTCAGCAAGTTCACAGACAATACACAGCTGGGAGGAGCTGTTCACCCCCTCAAAGGCACAGAGCCCTGCAGAAATACATTGACTAATTAGAGAGTGGGACAATCACCAACTGTATGAAGTTCAACAAGGGCAGGTTCCAGATTCTGCACCTGGAATGGGGCAACCCTGGATGTACAGTCAGATTGGGGAATGAGATGCTGAAAAACAGCACTGAGGAAAGGGGCCTGGGGGTCTTGATCCTGGCAAGCTGAACATGAGCCAGCAATGCCCTGGCAGCCAGGAGTGCCAAGCATGTCCTGGGGACCTCAGGCAGAGCATCACCAGCTGAGCAAGGGAGGGGACTGTGCTGCTCTGCACTGGGGCAGCCTCACCTCGAGTCCTGGGGGCAGTTTCGGCTGCCACAGTACAAGAAAATACATTAATCTCTTAGAAAGCATCCAAAGGAGGGCAACAAATATGGTGAAGGGCCTTGAAAGAAAGCTGTATGAGGAGTAGCTGAGGTCGCTTGGTCTGGATAAAAGGAGACTGAGGGGAGGCCTCATTGCAGTCTGCAACTTCCTCGTGAGAGGAAGAGGAGTGGCAGACACTAATGTCTTCTCTCTGGTGACCAGTGACAGAACCTGAGGAAATGGCCCGAATAAATGTCAGGGGAGGTTTAGGTTGGATGTTAGAAAAAGGTTTTTCACCCTGCAACTGCAGGTGGTCGGGCACTGGAACAGGCTCCTCGGGGAAGTGGTCACAGCACCAAGCCTGACAGAGTTCAAGAAGCCTTTGAATAATACTCTGGGGCACATGGTGTGGGGAATGGTGCTGTGTGAAGCCAGGAGTTGGACTCCATGATTCGTGTGGGTCCTTTCCAATTCAGTATACTCTGTGTTTCTGTAAAAGAGATTGTAGCTATTAAACCCATGAATTTTCACTTTTCCAAAATATTGACATTTTGCTTCTGAAATGCAGAAAGGGTTGCATTTTTTAAAATGGATGATGTTATTTAATATTGTAACTTAATTTAAGACAGTAGCAAACAATGATGATAAGACATATCCTGATAAATTATTCTAATGTATTTAGAGATAGATGTTCCTATCACATCAATCAATCGTTGTTAGTTATGAAATATTCAAAAATGGAAATATAAGACTTGAATTAGCCTATCTACATGTAGGTATTTAGTATCACCCAGAGAAACTGGCTAAGAGAAGGTGGGAAATGTGGAGTTTCAATTGGAAAAAATTTGTCACTGGTAATCCTGTTCTGGAAATTTCAGTGAAGCAGAAAGCAAAAGAAAATGTGGAAAGACTGACTATTGGCAGAAGTTGAGTTTGACTGAAAAATTAAATTTATTTACACCTGTGTATTTTTTTTCCCATCCCATTTCTGAAAGAGAATGGGAGAGCATGACAGGGAGTGGTGGGGAAGAGGATTTATATATGTAAATATTCCCCCTATGGCAACCAAAATCTATGTCTGAATCCAATAGATAGGACTTGGGCACTTTTAATGAGTAAAATATTGCAGATAAATTCAGCACAATAGAATTTCTAAGTAGAAAATCATATTCAATAAAGTTATGCAGCTCCAAGTCTTAATGAGCATATACTGGTGATTACCAAACAATGTTAGGAATTCTTGCCATATGGAAAGTTATCTTCAGTGTTTACAATGACTTTACCCAGCTGTCACTGCAAAGTGGCCAGCAGTAGAATTACTCTCTTTTCAATCTGTTGGGGAACTTCAAAGGCAAGATACCATCAACATGGATTATTGTTTTACAATATTACACCCCTACAGATAAGAAGCTGTTGCAGACAGTCACTTTTAAAATCTTATAAACTCTATAAAGTCTCATATGTATATATATGTATGTATATATATATATATGAATGTCCATTAATATAATGAATCACTATTTTCAAAAGAAAAAGGCATAGAAAATACAGAAGACATATTCTTGACTGTATGTTACATAAAACTTCTCTGCATATATATAGAAGATGATCTGTCTAATCTCTCAGTGGCAGCACATTTTATCCTTATACAGCAATTTTTGTGCATAGGTCCGAGAAGAAAACTCTCAAGTCATGAGAAAATTAATGAAATGCATTAATTCAGGGGTGCATGAAATCCATAATCATGGGTATTTTCCTGTCACAGCCAGGGGTATAGATTTTCAGTATGTGAAAATACCTTCCAGGGCAATGCATGTTTTTAATCCTGGGTTGAGAGACAGATAAAGGTTGTGTGTCTTTGTTGGTAAAATTTGGTTTTGTAGTAAGATAACAATGTTTTCACATTAGAGTAAGAGAGATTACAGTGAAGGAGTTAATGTAGAGCGGTAGAACTGCAGTAGTTTGGGAGCAGTGAGCAGGGGTGCTCTGGACGCAAATACAGATATGGTTAGAAAGGAGTCAGTGGCAGTTTTGCAGGTGTTGTGGTATTATGGATAGTGCACCTTAAGTAGTGTCAGGGGACTGAAGCAACCAGGACCTGTCAATGTGTCTTCATGACCCATGAGAACCTTTAGTTAGCAGAGTGGACTTTCTTTTTCTTAGTCTTGCTCTCTTCTTTTATGTCTTGTTTCCTTATATGACAATTTGTTTATCCTGCCGCTTGCTACTGTGACGTTCTGCTTACTTTGCCTGCTGCTGTGAGCTTCTTTGAGCCTTGCTCTGGAAGGCATATTTATAATAAAAGAAGGTATTGTTGTAAAGGGGAAATCACCAGAATTCATAAGAGAGGGTGGTTTGAAAAGAGAAGCTACAAGAAAAAATCTGGAAATTTGGAAAGTAAAGGGACTATGGAATTGCTAAACAAATTCATGTTTACTGAAATTTTTTTATGCTCTATAATTAGATCAGAATCTAAGAGACAGGAACACACTGGCAGCATATCTTCCAAGAGCTATATGTAATTGGGAACACATTGCTTGCTCTGTGAAGGGTTGCAGGTGGATAACTGAGTCCTGGCCTGAGGTTTGGCTATCTGTACAGTCGTGAGTGTCTAGGCAGAACATGAAAAATTGCTGGGCATGAAAAACAATAGAGCAATACATAACAAAATTGTAGATAGTTCTATGAGGAATTAATAGATTTCACAGACAGTTAAAGGAAATTATGTGAACAACAGCCAAACTTCACAGATACTTGGAGAAGAGGTTTAAGGATCTTTTGGAGAACAGAGTCTTGCAGAGGAAGTGGTGCCTAAGTTACCGTATCAGTAGTTCTAGGCAAGAAGAAATCATTGCCTCCCTATATGTAGGCATAACAAACTGTCTTTCATCACAAGTAGGGTAAAGAACAGTCTTGTGAAAGATGTGCCACTTCTATTGGTTCCTTTACTGCAGATGGATAGAAAAATAAAATGTAAAGACTAATCTTCACTGATCTTCAGGCTGATCTTCAAAATGGAGTTATTAGCAGGAAAGAGATCAATAATTTCAGGTCACTGTCCTCTGAATATTTTTCTCAGGTGACTGATGATCAATAGATCAGAGAAGAACCTGTTCTATCATAGATGTAAAAGGTTAATGTTATCCTTCAACCCCCAATTCAGTTAATTTAAGACAAACGTGTTTTTCTAAAGGTTGGTGAAAAATACATCTTTTAAACAAGAACTTTTAGTTTATCACAGAAAACCATGGACCTAAACAATAAAGTTTCAACTTAATAAAAATATTTTTATTTTTCATCAGAGAACACAATATGTGTCACACTGCTGGTGAAGCTTTATTTCAAAGTTTTCTGTGTGTGTGTTCCTCTTCTTCACATAAATAAATCCTTCTGAAGGATTTTGTCAATCAAAAAATGAGTCAGGTTCCCTACGCTCTATCCTAATAAAATGACAAATATCTTGACTGTTGCTATTTCTACTTCCTCTTGCTACCATCACATTCTTGCTTTACATACTTTTAACAAGTACAGACATTATGTAAGATCCCACTCCATTTCTCTTCTGCAATGAAAATTCTGGAAGTTTAGAAAGCTCTGTAGAATCTAGTCCTGACCTAGTTCCTTGCAGCATCAGATTTTTATGTTTCCTTTCGTTTTCGTACAAGCTTGAAGAACTTTGGATCAGTTTTTCTTTGTGGTCTTTTCTAAGTCAACTAATCTTAAATATCTTCTTCTTCCTCATAGGACAAATTGTTTAACTGTAAGTAAAACTGAATATGGGAATGAACAACTGGAGTCTGTGACCATGATACATGATATCTATCCCTTGTGTGTTTGCAGGTTTGTGGATTTTGATGATGGTATTACTGCACTCTGAACTGCACAAAACTGCTGCCTTGTTCTTGTATCACATCAGGCATTACCTGAGTAGATTCAAACATATGATAATCCTGCAACCATAAAAGATAATAAAATAAAATAAAAGTACATTGTAAGATTACTTTCAAATAGGAGACTTGAGAATATTTCATATTAATGTATTTGTGTAGAAGAAGAATGTATTAAAGAACTTCCCTTGGAGGACGAATCTTTTAAAATTCAACTGCTTTCATTATTACACAAGAGAGGGTCTGTTTACCTCTGCAGTGATTCTATTTCCATGGCAAATTATACCATCATAGGAAGATAATGCTGGTTCGTAGTGTTTTGAGTGCTACAGAGGAGATTTTTAAGGCTAGTTTAGGGCTAACATCCTCAGGAGCATGTTGGCATGTACAAGTTTCATAACACTTTGCATAGGCTTATTCTGGGTCCCACAGGATACTTTTGTGACTCCTGTGAATAGTCTGCTCATTGCAAAATGAATAATCTTTTTAAAGGTTAAGATTTCATTTTGAAATCACATTTTGAATACACATAAAATGTTATTTTAAGTGAACCTTGCTTTCATATTATATATATATATATATGCATGCATATACATATTTGTTTAAATATATTAAAGAGTTGTACAAACAATGTAAATATTTTTAAGCAAAGGTCTACCAACTTTCTGTGAAGCCCACACAATTTCATTCATTTGCCAAGATTTGAATTTCATTCTGAGGTAATAAAAACCTTCTACCTCACCTTTGTGAAAAACACCTACTCAGATCCATCCAGTTCAGCTACCTTTCACACATTTTGAAGCAGACACACTATGTTCTTTCCTTGCCCTTTAGTTTAATTTCTCTTATGGCAAACTACTCACAGAGACCCTAAGTTTAAGCTGAATGTCCTTTCTCAAGGACATCTGATACTCACTTTGTTCATAAAGACAGTTCAGTGATGTAAAATGACAACTGTCCATGTGGGAAGGCCAAAAGAAATACGTTGGAAGCTTAAGAACACATTTAGAGATAATGTTAAAACTACTTTAAGCTTATAATTACATGAGGTAAATGGTCAAATTATATTTCTACTAGTTTTACATATTCACATTTGCCAGTATCAGAAAATACTCTTGTAACTTCTCTAAAGTGACTCTTGCTACAGTTTGCATTATGTTCCAAGACAAAGTCTGTACACAAAATCAAATATTGTTTTACAAGAACATATATGTATGCTCACAAATGTATGCATAAGCACATAGGTAGCCCTAGAAACTAATACCAAATTTTAAAAAGAAATGAAGGACAAAAGCATTATAAAATTGTTAACAGTCCACAAATGAAAGTATTCAGCAAAATATTAAAGTCTGAAGTCTAGGAGAGTTTTCAATTCACTCTTACAAAATGACAAATAAGATTTTCTTATGTGGAGCAGGCTGCAATGATCAGCAAAACTGAGTTTGAAGGAGACCATCTGTGGCATTTTAGCCGAGTAAGATTGTATTGCCATAGCTAATAACAGGCTGCTAACAAAATTTTGCAAGGCCTCAGGAGTGAAACTTGTCAGGCTTGGTTTGCCTGAACTTTCCTTGATGTTCCTGGAGCTTTGATCTCATTTAGTTTAACTTCAACATATTTTTTTTTTAATGATTGGGTAGCTATGACTACCATTGGTTTTATTTTTCCTTATGTTTTTATGGGAAAAGCATAGTAATAGCAATAAGTAGCTATTCTGTGCAAATGAAATATTTATGAACCTGATAATAGTACAGTGTAGAGGGAAACAGGCCTAGCTTGACAATAAAGAATTTGAGAAATTTAGAAAAAAGGTACAGCATAGAAAAGTACAACAGAGGATGATAAGGTACACAGGCTGACATTGGAGGTGTTTGGTTAAATAAATGCAGATCTAGAAGACTGACAAAACAAATTTGAAAGTAAGAAATACAATAAAGAATAAGCATTTAACATTAAATGCAATATAATAAATTAATGCACAGAGAAGTTTCAAATCCATGAAGAGTATTTCTGGAACTTTGTTTGAAAACACACCCCAGTAAAAACAAAAAAGGATAAATTAGAAAAGTAAGAAAAAAAACAAGTTTAAGTCGGATTCTAGAATGAAGATTCATTCTAAACATAATGTCACTTTATATTTAGTGGATATCCTGGTTCTGGCCAGGACAGGGTTAATTTTTTCAGTAACCAAGAGGGCACATGGCTAGGAGACAGAGGTTATTCTATACCACCTCAAGTCATTGCTAAGGCCAGGGAGAACAGTATCTTCTGAGGAGAAGGGGTTGAGTGAATTTGGCAGAGGGAGGCAAAATGTTGCAGTGCCTCTGGGGGTAGCTCCTCCCTCCTGGGGCTGCTACAGCCAGTGATGCCACATCCCAGGCGGCCGTGGGGCCGCTCCAGGCATGATGAGGGGGCAGTGCTGGCCCGAAAGGGCAGCCCATTAGTGTCCCACGTTACAGACCCCCGCCTGACTGACCAGTACCTCCATCGGTCTGCTGATGTCACGCGAGCCCTCCGCAGCCATTGGCTCTCACACATAAGCCCTTCCCCCGGCCCCGTATGAAACAGCCTGCACCAGCCGGCTGTCCCTTTGTCTTTTATCTGCTCCCACATGCAACTCTAGAAATAAAAACCTGCTGGAAATAAGCAGAAAAGAACCCTTCCTTGTGTCTTTACTTCTACTGCATTTACCAACTCGTGTGCGTGAACTTTGCAAACACCAGCATGGAAAAAGAAGCAGCTGCGACCATTTTTCAGGGACCAGGAAAAGCACAGGCTTTTCTTGGGTCACGTGATCACTGCTTTGGTTTTCAGTTACCCACGCTTTTTACTTGTGGCAGCAAAATATTATCTCTTTTCTCAGGGGGGTTCATGTGAATCAGGGTTTTTTTGCGCCTTCTGTTACTGGTATTGTTGCTGTTGCTGTTACTCTTTGTTTTCTTATCTCATTGCTGTTTCCAGTAAATTGTTTTTCTCTGGACCTGCGATCTTTGCCTTTTGTGCCTCCAGTTCCCTTCTCCCAGTGCATTGCAAGGGAGGGAGGAGAGGAGCATGGTTTTAGTGGAAGTACTAAATTGAAGAATAGAATTCCTAAACTACAACAGTGGGGTACCCAGGAAGACCAGCAACTACCACCTCTAGAACAGTGAAGACTAACTGTAAGTCTTCTGCTGCATCTCTTAGTCATGCAGATGCCTCTATATCTTCAATAGGAGAAGATACTCATGCTTAGGTAGCTACCTCATTTATGGGTGTCTGACTTCCAAAGTGCCGTACAGAGGTATGTAAGTGTTTTGTTTCCATTACCCGAAGTTGCTTACATTTTGTTATGCTTTAAATTAAATTTTATAGCAATATTTGGATGAGAAGTATGGATGTGAGTCACAAAATAATCACACAATTATTTAAAGTGGTATTCCTTCTTATTAAAGTAATTGAAACTATTTGTTGGTCAAACTCTTAGCACTGGATCAAGGTATTGGATCAAACTCCTAAGACTCAGCAACTTACAGTCTTGTACTTTAGGCCAGTCAATTCAATTAAAACGCTCCCACTATGTATGATTAAAAGTCTTTTGCAGGCACTGAAGGTGCTTACTGGCTGTAGCTGACATTCTTAAATATGGTATGTGTATCCTTTTGTTTTCTGATTCGATCTATTGATATGTGTTTCAACTGTTGAGTACTTTAAAATGTACATACTCACTTAAAAGAGGTGATTTTATGTACTCCGTTAGAGGGAAACTCTCCACAGACAGAATCTACACAATGTTGTGTGAAAATTCATCTGTGGGCTGTTCAATTCTGCATGAAAGTAGGGTGTCCAACATCTGAAAGGATGGTAAAATTTACTTGTTACCTATATTCTCCTCTTTTTCCAATCCTGGTCAAACAGCTATTTTATTATGCCATTTGTTGTCAGGCCTTTTCCTACTCAGAACCAAAAAGAAACCTACATCATCTCTCTTTTACCTCATCCCAGTAAAGGACATCTTGTTTATTGAATTTTAAGATATTTGTGTTTACTTACCGAAATAGAAGACATTGGAAAAGTGACCTTATCACGTTCCAAGACCTCTTGGTTTAATGTCTGAATTTTCTGTTATCTGTATGCATGTGTAGGATACAACTGGATGACATCCATAATATTGTCATTGTATGCCTTCTCAAGAATAAAAAGTAAGACAGCATTTTAATAAACAACATTTTACAATCTTTTAACTCAGAGACTCGACCAGTCAGGTTTGAACTTTAATGGGACCTTTTTCTGGTAGAGTACAAGAAAGGTAACTCTGTGCATCGAATGAGTGAATTATGATTCTTCAAAAGTTAAAGTTCATCTCTGCAATTAAATCAACTCTGGTGAAAACAGCAGCTTTGGAAAAAGGTCATGCATGAGTGCTGAGAGCCTGCAATCCAAAGCATCTGAAATAAACAGCAAATTAAGTGACTAAGGGCTTGTAAATCTAGTCCTTCCTGTATATCTGCTGACAAAGTCAGGGTGTTATGGTAAGGAATTTTTAAAATAAATTTGAAAAAGGAGCTGAGTTACACTGGGTCTTATTTGCATTGAAGAGACTTAGTGCAAATCTTGTTTGTCAATGACAAAAGTTCTACTATATTTTTCATTCTATTTTTTATAAAAAATATTTCCAAATGTTAATGAAGCTGGAAATGGATCTTCATATATTCAGGAAAACAAAGAACAGGCTTTACAGAAGATAGCACCTTAAATGAGAAAAGATGAAAAGTAAGATTACAGTTTACATAAATATGCAAGATAAAAATGGGGACACAATTGAGGGCATTTAAAAACATGGTATAGTAAAGCCAGCTACAATAATGTGGTTTTCAACAATACAGGATCAAAAATTAAAATATTTTTAATGGAATTAATTTTCATTGTACAATAATAATTTTGATTACTCATTGAATGACTTACACCAAGATATCAGAGAGAAACAAAGGAATATATTTCTCAACTTTCAAAAAATGATGAGTCCTTCAAAAGATTTATGTGGTCAGGTAAATCAGTAACAACTTGCCCAAGAACTAACAGGAAAGAGTTCTGGGTAAAGTAGCATGCAAAACTGCTAGAGAACATGCAGCCTCATTTCATCCTGAGTTTTGCAGGAGACAGATAAACCATTATGCAAGAGTATATCTAGAATATAAATAATGCATAAGAAATTTTGCACACTTATGATATATAATGTGTGGACATGTTAGACAAACTAACAAACAAAAAAATCTAGCATCCTGTAAAAGGAAAATATAACCTCCCCTCCATGTTTACTTTTAGAACAAATATGCACAGAGACATAGTTAAAAAGGAAACAGGAATACCTGAAATAAATGTTGTGTTTTTCCCTTGTGATATTTATACCACCTAAATATTTTCTGAAAAGTTGAACTTGTTCATTGTGTAGAGTGGTATGTATTTTTATTACAGTGACCCACAGAGAAAAGATGTTTTGTGATATAGGTGAGTTCTGCAACTGTGCTGGAATACATTAGTGGGCTGACTGTTCATTACCTGTTAGCTGACTCAGCCTTTCAGTTCTTAGAGCATTTTTTCAATACCATTTATTTTGTCTTTAAATAATATGTCTCAGTGAAACCTGCTCAAATGAACAGTCAATATTTTATAGAGATTTATTTTGCCCTCCAAGTACAATGCTCTGTGATGTACAATGCTCTTGTTCTTCTCATACTTCCTGCAGTTAGTAGCTAAAAATATACTAAGGCTTAAAATTACTATCAGATTTTGTTAAATTGTTGTCTAATAATATTCAATCTTCTCTCAGCCAGTTATATGGACCAAGAGAAGATGGGTGATCAGTCTAGCTCTGATCAGAATCTGTTTTAAAATAATTTAAGGAAAGAGAATTCTCAATGATAAAAATAAGATGAGAAATAAACAAAGAGAAGAAATAGATATACCTTTTCTCTCTCTCTCCTCCCCACATGCCCCCCAAGTATAGTAATGAATTGGTCTCGTTAAGCATAAGTGGGGACTATGGATGTGTTTTGCAATGTATTGTATTTTCACTCTTTTTTTTGATAATTTTTCTTGATTTCTTAGTAAGGGATAACTAGCCTAAGAGAAAACCTTAAGCAGCTATTATCTTCTTTTTACTGGAACATTTGAATGGCCACTACAAATCATACCAAATAAACAAACTTGTGACAGCTCTTGGGGCAAGTAATGCAGAAGTAATTCTTCCTGTTATTTTCCATTTGATTTGTTATTTTCAATATTTTTTTTTTCTAATTAAAAAAAAGTGCATGGCTAGGTTTCAGGGATATAAACCCCAAAAAAATTTCAGTATAAAATCAATACAACTAAAAAAACTGCCAAACTCATTATCTAATGAATATTGAAGTAACCCAAATTGTATAATTTTTAATGTAGTTTTAGAAATATATCCTGATAAAAGGTGTATTTCTTATAGCTTCTGAATCTTTGCATCATGAGCTATTTTCATTTAAAGCATCAGCTTGAAAACAACAGCTATTGATGTCACATACCTTGAGATTAGAAACAGATTTTTTTTTAGATTCATCTTTATAACCATTCCAACAGAAAGAACCAAGGTCCTCCTGTGAAACAAAGAAAAAACTGCATATCACAGAATCATAGAATGGCTTGGATTGGAAGAGACCTTAAAGATCATCTAGTTCCAGTGTCCCTGCTCTGGGCAGGGACAATTTTCACTAGATCAGGTACCTCAGAGCCCCATTCAACCTGGCCTAAATCCATGTTCAACTGGCCCAGGATGGAACAGAAGGTCCTTCCACAACACAGATATGGAATGCTGGATAGGCTAAGCAGAGATGTGCAATGTGAAAAAAAGGTAAGAATTTTACAATGTATTTATGTATGTGTAGCATACTCCATAAGCTATGATGAGTTGCAGTCTGTTTTAAAGTAATTGTCACAATAGGCAATACAAAGAGTTATTGCTATCTTTTTTTGAAGTAAATGTATCTGAGACACAAAAATTGTTTGTGTATTCATAGTTTGGAAATTATTCACTGCCTATTTTTATGAACATTGTGCTGAACACTTTCCTTTTCTAACTAATAAGAGATTAAAATATACAAATTCTCTTATGAATTCCTCCTGAAAAAAACCCTTAATATCATTAATTTGAAGGTTCTGTGCTCTGTGTGTCTTACTTCCAATTTACCTGTATTGAATTTAAATTTTAATATGTCAGTGTAATGTCAAGTCAAAATGCATGTTATTTTTTTCTCTCTCAGATCCATTGCTTTTATGTCATCAATGATTCAGAAAAATAAAGCTTTAAAATACGCCTCAGCAGGTATCACACTTTCACTTCATTATCTGATAAACACAATTTTAGGAGCCAAAACCAAAATATTTTCTTTAGAAAATTGAAAAAATAAACTACATTTATAAACTATAAATTTTCATATCAGAAGTAATGTTGTGCTGACCGCAAGCCACCCAGTGGCCAGGCAGACAACAAGGTCTGATGCCTCGGCAGCGTGGCAATCAGAGTCCTGTCGGCAGATGTCAGTGCTGCCTGCAAGTAGCTGGTAAGGCTGTCTGCAGCAAGGTTGTTGCTCAGCAACAGGCGAGGATGAAGGAAGACAGAGGGGCCTTCTCTTTGCCTGCAATCCCAACTTTATTTCAGCCCCAAGGGGCAGAGTTCCAGCTAAAAGGGCAGGCAGAGGAGAAAGGCAATGGGGGAGCTGTTACAGCCACTTTTTAAACAGGGGTGGAGAAGGGGAGGAACAAAGGAAAAAGCCAACAGGGAAATGACGAGGGGTGACAGGGAGCAAATCACACAGGGTTAGGGGAGGAACATATTTGAATCAACCAATGGGGAACAAAACTGAACAGAACTTTCCANGGAATAGCCTTCTCGCCTTTGGATCCACCCTCAGTGTCGGAGTCCTGGACAGGGAAATACACACACTGAATGTCACTCAGTCCCAAGGTGGGCTGGGTCACGGCAGAAAAATAATAGAAAAAAAATTGATTAATTTGGAATACTTGGAAAATTTAATTTAATGTTACTTCTTTTTGGAGATAAACCTGTTCCATTAAAAATGTTGCTCAATTTACATATAACCTTTTAAAAGGAATCATTGGTCGGTACTTAATTTCATGCTAATGCATAAAAAGTAGAAACTTTCAAAAATGTTTAAAAATATTCACTGAATGTTTTAATCATTACTTTATGAAATTCAGAAGGCAGCCATTCCAGATATAAGACTTGTCAGAACTGAAGTTGCTTGTACAGACCTAATTTATGTTCCTGTATACTATGTGTTCAGTTAAATAATCAGATGTTTGTTTTAACTTTTCTTAACAGTGCTTAATGGTGCTACAAGATGAACAGCAAATATGGGCAAAGGTAATTAGTCTCAAATGAATATTTTAGTTCAACCTGGGTCATCATTCAGAACAATGTACAGAGAATATAAAGCATCTAAATTGTCAATTAGTTCGAATTATGACCAGTCAGAAAGACAATTTTAACTAGAATGCATGCAGGATAGTACTGCATAGATAAAATATCTGATGGAACCTGCACCATTGTATATACCTGAATACCTGATGGAACTGCATCATTGTAGTTTTTACACTAAGAATACATTTCTTCAGTATTCCAGTCCACCAACTAAGGCAGTTTATCAGACTGAAAACAGTAAAAATTAAGGCTCTGATACAAAACATTGACATCTGTTTACAGTTTACCTTTGCTAATAAAGAAAGGCCAAGTGCTTAGCTATGAAATTGAAAGGTATAATTGTATGAACCTTGTCTTACAGCCGTTTTGGAAGCTGTGCTGTCAGGCAAAACACACGGTTTGTCAAGCCCTATGGAAGAGGAGATCATACAGCACACAGCTATAACTGGTAACCATTTCTTGCATTTTGGACTGTTCGTTTGACAAACTTATATACTGAATATTCATCACTGATTCTTTTTTTTTGAAAATACTTGCAAACATTCACACAGGTTTTAATGTTTGTACATAATTTGGCACGTAACAGGCTACCGGAACAAAAAAGTCCTTGTATAGAACTGTATTCAATGCAAAAACTTTATAATAACAATTTTCTGAAATTATCTGGACACATTGATGATTGCTGCCATTTGCATTAGGTTCAGGACTGAGTATTCAACAAAGTTTTGATCACTGACAAAGTGAGTTTGAAATAAGTTTCTTCAAGACAAATGGTGCAAATGGGGATCTACTTAGAGGAGAGAGAGTAAATAGGACTTTTGGAAAGTATTTGTAAGGGAAGTTTTGCCATCACAGAGAGTTGACAGCCATTTTATGTGTCAGAAAGGGAAGGAAAACCTGCTGTGTAAACCACTAAATTAGGGTTTCTTGGTAAAGTAGTTCTAAATTTGCCTACAGATGCACAATAATTTTCACTGTAATGTCTTTGCTATATTTGTCCCTATATCATATTTGCTCCCTAATTATTTATTTTGACACAGATAAGAGCTTAAACAAAATGAAGCAATGGTCTGTAAAGTTACAGAATGTAGTTTTATTAATTTGAAGTGATAATGAACATAATTTATCAGAAATATTTGAGTGAAATCCTCAAATTAAGGTGCCATCTGCAAGACGTTGCCTGAGCCTTATATTAAATAGTATTCATGGGCAAGCATCCTGTTATGGGCCTTCTGAGTAATACTACCTGTGAGTCTTTGACTGTCATTAAGTCCTAGTCACAAGTTACAGCAATATGATTTCCTTTACTTAATACATCTAGTCTGTCCAGTGCTATTCCTTACAGCCTACAGAATGCTATGGAGAAGTTAATGCATAAATAAAGTAGCTCTCTTGTAAACTATATTGTAAAGCTAAAAATAATTTCAATCCTCAAAAGCACCAATCAGACAGGTCCAAAATACTATGAAACACAGGCTTTAAACTTGCAGTCAGCAAGTTCACTATTATGAAGGCTCTATAATCACTGTATTTTGTAATACAGTGAGTAAGGTGGATTAGTTCTGGTTTTTTCTTCATTTTTTGTTGGAGATAAACAAGATATGACATAATATTTACCATCTTTTTTCTTTTTCTCTGCTTTTCCCCCCCTCACTTCTGTCCTTACATAAAGAAGGCATTTCCATTCTCATTTGGGATTTACAGATTAAAAGGAGGAAAGATGAAGAAACTGATGAAAAAAATGAAAAATTTATTTCCTTTGAAAATCATTACAACTTAGACTCACTGGAGCTCTTTTAAAAACCTGTATCCATATTCTTTGATCAAAATAATGCAGAATCAAGTATTGCAATCCTATTTAAAGACCTTTAGATTTCTGGGCCCAAGACCCCTATATGCTGAAGAAAAAAAAGTTTAAAAAGTAACACTTTTATAATATATTCAGCAACATCACAATGTAAGAGAAAAATAGGGCAATATTGTTAATTATCACTTTCATAAGAATTGACTGCAGAAATACTTTTTTTCAAATAACACTCATAGATCATTTATAACATCCCTCTTCTCAGCAGAGAAAATATGTGTCAAACTATAAACATGATGATTTTTGATTATCAGTAGATGTTTTGTGAATGTCAGATCCTCTAGTCCAGGTGAAATAGTAATGCAGTAATATTTCTATAGATAGGATTACCAGGTTAAATAACCAAACATCCACTCTTTGGGGGATTGGATTGATAGTTCCTTTCATTCTGGAGACTCTTCTAAAAATCATCTATTACTGCACACAATCGGATATTACAAAAAATATGGCTAATGAGGCTGAAATAATCTGAGGATATTTAGGTGAATTTTATTCTTCTGGGTATGTTAGTTTCTGCACTGAATCCAGTAACTAAAATCAGACCTTCACATCCTCTAATACTACCAGAGTTACTATGTTTTAGCTACTAATGGCTACAATGAAATAATGTTTGGGTAATGAGTTAATTAGACAAACCATTTATCTTTCTTGACATATTATTTTCAAAGGCATAGAAACATTATCCTTTACATTTATCCGTAAATAAATGGCAGCCATTCAGTCACGTGAGTAGCTGGCAAAGATTCTATGCTGTAGAACTAGAAATAGCAAATGTTTTTCCTCACTTAATACAGAGCTTTACACAGTCAGATTAGTGGTTAAATAGCACTGGTTTTCTTTTCCCTAAGTGTCCTTGGAAAGCAGAGCCTGTAATTTAGTAACAGCTGCAAGAAATTAGCTGAAAACAATCTACTACAGACACAAACAATTCATATTATAAAACAAACAAAAACAAACAATTCACACAACCAGAAACCTCAGCCCCCAAGTTTACTCAAACTGCTTATTCAGATTGTTTTGATATTGTTCCCCTGGGTGATGAAAAGTGTGAAACTTGTGGCCATAAAAAATAATTGATACAATTTTATGATCTATATAACCCCATTATATCAGCCTTTTTTCTGGGGAGGGTGTGGTAATTTAAGAAATGGTTCTTGCAATTATAAGTAAAAATTATACTGTTCTTTGGTGCCAGCACTGTATCAAAGAGTTTGAGCTCATAGTTGCCTAGTTTAGTAATAAATAAAGGTTTTATTCTTTTCTGATCTTGTCAGTTTTTCAAGTTCATTTCTTCTGGAGAGTTTGCTGATGTATAATCTTGTTGAGGGATGTTCTTCATTGTTCCATTATTAAGAAAATTAAAAGCTCATAGAGTTAATCAGAATTTTTCCCACAGTTAAATTGTAAAAAACTGCTTTGACCAAAAGGCACAGATTTGCAGAAATATAATTTTTGTTCAAAATTGCTCAAATGAGTGCTTCTAAATAGAATGTTGGTTTAAAATGGAAAGAAAATTTTATAGAAAAAATGGTTTATATCTTAAATTCTTCTATTTTCGGGGTTCATTGCACTGGGAATTTATTTTGAAGGTTTTTATAGGTTTTTGCCTGGTTTTTAACAAGACTTCATGCTTTGGGAGTTTAATTGATGCTTTAAGTGGAAAATGGACAGAAAAATTTCTATCATTAACAATTAAATTAATGCAAAGAGGAAAGAATGCTAAGAACTGTAAAGAAAATATTTTTTGCCAATTTTCACAACTGGTTTTGAACCTTCTATAACTGTATCAATGACCATGGATTTGCCTAAATGTTATGAATATTCCATTTATAATTACTGGATCTAAAAAAGAAATAACCTTTCAAACGTAAAACAGAAACATGGTCTTAATGAAATTATCTCAGTTTCAATCAAGTTTTTAATAACAATTAATACCAGCAGAAAAATGAGAGACTTTAGTCCACTATGAAGAAAGAACAATTTAAAGATACTTTGATAAATTTCTCATTTCTACACTCCACATTCTGTTAATTTCAAAAGTTAAGAGATGCAGAGTACCGGTATCATCAATGCATCAAATCAGGTATAAAAATTATTTTCTTATAATTATTTATAAGGTTTCCTTAGTACTGAGTAGCAGTACCTAAGTGTTGGAGCATGTCTACCTTCGTGGCCGGTGAGGAAAGACTTTGAGTAGGACCTTCGTGTGGATTCACCAGGTTTTATTTGCTGGGAGAAGCAGGGGGAGAAGCAGAGAGAAGCAGCGGGAAGGCAGGAGCAGCGGGAAGGCGGGAACGGGTGGGAGCGGCAGCGGGAAGCAGTGGTCATGTTGAGTTCCAAGTATGGGGGGAAGGGCCCATGGGTTCGGGATCGGCAGTGCAGGGGTCCAGGGGGTCAGGAGTGTCAGCACGCGAGTGCAGCGAAGCGGAGCGAATCCAGGGACAAAGGCAGGGGACAGGGTACAGCAGGATTTTAAAGGGAAAAAAGTGGGTAAAAGCAGCCAACAGGGGGGACAGAGATTGTAATAGAACCAATAAAAACCCGAAGAGATGCGAACTTTCCAGACTAACTCCAAATACAGAACGTTAGGTAATAATCAAACTAACCAATAATAGCAAACATGCAAAGAGAAACTGAGAGGGATCATGGGGCGAACCTGAAGTGTCACCCTAACCGGACTAGGAGTTCTTAGGGGTGGTGTGCTGAGCCCCGTTCCACCAATGCCAAGGTTTGGCTGCTGTGGCCTCAGCCCTGCACACCACCACAATCTTTCACTGCTGTAGCTTCTTGTAATTAAAGATATAAAAACTATGTACAAAATTTGTACTTCTGCTATATATGCATATGTGAGACTTTTCTAAACTCCCATCACACTCAAGGGATATCTAGCTGGTATATACACTGGACCCTAGAGAATTACGTAGAAGAAAAAACATATACTTACTACAGTGAATCTTTATGGGGGGTTGCTGTTCAGCTGCCCATGTACAAGAATCTAAAGCCATGTGTAGTATGTAACATGGAGAAAAATGGGGAGTAAGCAGGGTACCCAGGCAAATCTCAGATAGGTCTAAATGGCTGTAAGCAAGTGAATCAAGTCCAAAATTCCCACCTATACAGTCATTAAATATAAACATTGTGATTAAAAGACTGTTCTTTCCATAAGAATGTCTGAGAGAGACTCCAGTTTTGTCTCAGTTGTGAGCAAAGAAATGCATAGTATTGCTTGAATGTTATTTTTCTTTGTTTCATTGTTGGCTTTACATGCTGCCTTGTTTCACTTAATTCTTTATTGTGTCATGGAATTTTAATTGTACTGTCATTAATTCAAAGGCATGAAAGCCTCAAGAAAAATGTACATGGTATAATGCTTAGAGTGTAAATACTTTTTTTCTGGACAGGAATGGAAGAAAAAAAAAAAGAATTATGCATATTCTGTATTGTTTCTAATATAATATCTGACCGCTTTTCTTTGAATGTGAGCAGTGACTAAATGTTTTATATTCTCATAAAATAATCTGCTCTAACTGCAGATCCTTAGAGCAGGATTTCACAGACTGTTGTATGCCTGCCTTTGCTATAACATGAATTAGAAAAACAGACATATCTATTTTGCTTATCATAATGATAAAATTTTGGGATTCTGAACAGAAGTAATAAACCCACTCTTTCCTATGCCACCCCTGACCATCTGGTAGTTTTTATGCCAGAAGAGTATGACCCACAGCTTTTGGAAGCATAATTGTAAACACATGTGTTTCTCTTTGATTAGAGTGTATTTTGGTTTTATTGATGGCAGCTTGTTCATTGACTGTACCAATGAAATCTTATTTTCCAAGAGTTGTTTACCTCTGAGGTTGGTGTCACTTGATTGTATGACCTTCAGCAGCAGAAATCCATCTGACATATTGTTACTAAATTAAGCAGAAGAAATAAACTGTTCACATAAATGAAGACAATACAAAATGTAATGGAGAATTATTTTAAATATTTTGGTACTTTCTTATGATTTTTTGAAAGCTTTTAAATGACAAAAGCACTGTTCAGATCATTGTTTTACAAGACAAAATGTGAAGGTCAGGATATGGTAAATGTTTTAGCTAACACAATTCCTTTGGCTTTTATGGTATGATGGATATAAAATAATTTTATATGCTTAAAAGCTTGATTTTATATGTTTATGTGTTAAAGCATTTATAATAGTGCCTTACTCTTATATTCATGGATGTTTAACATGCCAAGATGAGATTTTTGTCCATCATTCCTACAGTATTTATTTTATACAAAAAGATGATATACCTTTTAAAAACTCAATCAAAATATTGATCTGACATAATTAGATTACTTTCACTATCTATATAATTTTAGTATTTCTGAAGAGCAAAGTGTTTATTAGAGTGTCTATCTACCTTAAGTTATTTTTCCTGCTATTTAAAAACACTAAAAAACATTATAAAAAGCTTACTAGGATTGCTTAATTTCTACTACTTTCTTTGAACTCTTTTTTTTCCCACTGCATTCCGAATTTTCATAAGACATTTCAATTGTTATTTAAACCAGAATATGCCTTTATATGTATATGTAGAACTATTAGATCTCTCTTATTATACTTTCTGTTGTAGCATATACTAATACTCTGCCATTTGTGCATTTTTCATCAGCAACCTTGAACCTGTTTTCCTGTTGCTTCAATGAATGAAACTGGATTCATGAATTTGGATTGTATTAGTCCTTATTGCATGCAATCAGACCTATAGTATTGGATTGCAAAACTGCACTATTTGTACATCTGTGGTCATTATAATTCTAAATTGCCTATAATCAGAAGTTAAATCCAGCCATGACCATACCCTCTCATCTCTGATGACCAGCTGGAACTCAAGGGGGGTTATTTTCTGCTAAATTCCTACACCATTAATACAACACCAACTGATTTCTGTATTTTTCCTCTTTTTTCATGTTATGAGAAAAAGTGTGTATCAACTTTTTACTTACTTTCTTCAAACTATTCACAACTTTATGGACCTCCATCTTATCTTCCATGGGTTGTTTATTTTTAGCAATTCCTTCTCCTCAGTGCTACTTCGTAGGAAACTCATTTCATGCTTCTGATCATCTTTTTCATCCTTCCCAGTACTTTACCTAAACCTGCTAGTTTTCTGGTTGTTTTCTGAGATGGCTGGATTTTTTATTCAGTATGGAGTATGCCATCCATTTCTGTGACTTTTTTTTCTGTTTGCTTTGGTTATTTTCATTCTATACATCTTTGCTCTTATTTTTTTGCAAGATGCTTGCCTATGTAGAATTATTTTAGGATGAGTTTTGAGAATGATAATCCCTAATTGAAAGACTATAATTCTGTCTCTTCAGTTAGGGTGATAGTTACATGTGTGCTTTGCACTGAATTTATGAGCTCTGAATTATCTCTCGTATTTTTTATCACTGAATACAATGAGTTTCTTGTGCAATTTCATATTCACCTCTATTTTTACTTCCTTTGAAAAATGTTTGTCATCTGTAATATTTGGCAGGTCATTATTCAGTTTCTTATATAAATACAGTGAATATCATAGGTCACTGCACAGACCCTTCTGGGACCCCAAGTGTTAGCTCTTTGCAATGAGAAATACAAACATTTATCTCTGTACTTTTTTTTAATATTATTTTGCTGTCTTCTTTTTTTATCTCTAAGCATATATTATCATCCTTGGAAAAGTTTTCCTTGGTTTTCCCTCATATTTTTTTCTCTTTAGGAACCTTTGTGAAGGTTTATGTTTTTATTATTTTCTATCTTTCCATTTTCAGTTCTGTTTCCATTTTATATATTTCTTTCTTTCTATCTCCCTTTCTTGCTGAGTTTTATTTTACTTTTTAGCCTATTTTGTATCGTTTCTAAATATTTCCTCTCCTTATTTTAATTTTTTGCATCTTTTATATTTCTTCTAAAAAATCCTTTTTTTTCTTGTTTAAAGCTATTTTCTATATTATCTATTTTTATTTTATTATTTTTCCTCATTTTTGACAGATAATATTTTTCTTTCTTCTTTTTGAAATCAATACATATGCAAATCCTAAAATAATAAAATATCTCTATTGGAAAGGATCCATAAGGATGCTCAAGTCCAACTTCCTGCTATTCACAGGACTGCCTAGAACTAAATCATATGACTAATATCATTCAGCTGCTCCTTGAACCATGGCAAACTTGGTGCCACAAAGACTGCCCTTGGTCGTGCCTGTTCCAACGATGTGCACCTTCTGAGTGAAGAAGAACCTGTCCCACTCTCAAGTCTGAACTTCCCCTGGCTCAACTACATTCCATTTCCTCATGTCCTAGCACTGGTCACCAGAGAGAGACAGGCACTTCTCCCTCTGCTGTCCCCCTTGAGGAAACAGACAGTGATGAGGTCACTCCTCACCCTTCTCCAGGCTGAAGAAACCGAGTGACCTCAGCCACTCCTCCAAAGTCTTGTCCTCAAGACCTTTCACCATCTTGGTCACCCTCTGGACACATGCTAATGGTCTGATGTCAGTCTTAAACTGAGGTGGCCACAGTGCAGACTGTACTGGAGCTGGAGACACACCAGTGCAGTATAAGGGGAAGCAGCAATCTCCCTCCACTGGCCAGCTGTGCTGTGCTTGATGCACCATGGGACACAGCTGGCCCGTTTGGCTGTCAGGTCACTGTTGAGTTATAACCAACTTGAGTTATAACCACTGTTGAGTTATAACTTGCTGCCAAACCAAATCTGACCAGACCTTTTTCTGAGCAGCTGTTTTCTATACTTTCATTCCTCAATTTGTATGTACAACCAAGATTACCTTGTCTCCCATGGAGAATTCTGCACTTGCTCTTGTTTAATTTCATGCAGCTGATGGTTGTTCAGCTCTCTAATCTATCCAGTTCTCTGTGTAAGGCCTGTCTACCCTCAAAACTGTGCACAGTTCCTAGTTTAGAATCATTGCCAAACTTTATGTATGTTTAGTTTCTGTGTCCAGAAAATTTGTAAAAACATTAAAGAACATTGGTGTTAAAATTGAACTCCAAAGAACTCCACTCATGACTGGTCACCAGCCTTTGTAATCCCTTTTACTATCTTTGAGCCCAATGCATCAGCCAGTTTTTCATCCAACTTATGGACTTGTGCTGAACATTTTGTTCAGGAACATCCTGTGAGAGACAGTATCAAAAGCTTTACTAAAATCAAAACCCACCAAATCTACTGGCTTCCCCATGTCAACTAGTTTGGTGACACTTCTGTTTCTGACTTAGCAACAAGTCACTAATGCCAGTAAATGATACCTTACATCCAGCAGAAACTAAGAAAAACTGATCCTTTTAAAGTAATTAAACATCTTTTGGGGTAAAAAAATTTGCCAGCAACATTTAAGCATTTTATTATTTTTTCACTAATACTTATGGTGATCAGTAACGATTTTGAATATCCATCTCACAACATCATCCTTTGAATTTGAATTTTATACAATTTAAAAGTCATTGTGAATCAACTTCTAACCTTTCTGGCCTACTTATATGCTGTCCAATTTCACCTTCATTTTTGAAACTTATATGGAATTCAGTCTGAGCCACAATTATTAGGAAGTGTTTGGGTTATAACTTTGTGAATCTTGCTTTTGCTTGGACCAGAATGCTTAACTGAAAAGTTTGTTTAGCAAGAATGAGTCAGTATCTGGTTCTCTATTGTGATAGCCAGGTAAACTTTAATGAAGTCTGATTTGCCTAGTAGTCTCTTCTGGATTTATGATCATGGCTCTCTATTCTTCAATGCATTCATGGAATATGTGCAGTACATATATTTGTTTTGTTTTATTCAGTGTCATATACCTTTGTTCTAGAAATTCTGGCAACTCTATTTGAGACTTAAAGTTTATGAATATTCACAATATGATTTTAAAGTCTGCAAGTTCCCTACGACTACAAAGTTTAGTTGGTACAACATTGTTCTGGAATTACAGGTGTAAAATTGAAGAAAAATGAAGAGAGAGAATGAATATAGTTGAAGGGAATTCAGCATTCAAGTTACCACTAATTGAACAAATTATATACTCTGAAAGACCAAACAAAATATATCAATGTGGTGAGTAAGAGCTATTTAATCATTTCAGGTGTTTACATCAAATGTGTTTCAGTTGGCTGTTCATGCTACACTCCCTTTACAGTCAATAGAAATTACCAAAGGGCACTTTTTGTGTTACACTCAACCTGCCAAATGCAGGTTTCTTCTTAATTTGAGTTGAGGGAAGGGATCCCAGGGGAGGACGGGTTGTCTAGTTGTAATGCAGATGTGAATGGAACAATAAAACAGAACAGATAATTTGTTTCCTTTGTAAATATACAAGAAGTTTTCTTAAAATGAAGCATGAAATGGGAATTACAGTGTGTTAGCGCATATTGCCACTGCGTAATATTATCCCATGCTGAAAAACTTACTAGGTCTTTAAAACAGGGAATTCAACTTTAGAGAAATGCTTAAAATAGAGATGTTTGAATGGCGAAAAAAGGTTTTAATTTTGTTATATATTTTGGCCCTTGCTATCAACTGTTACAAAGCATTCAGAAAGTGTTCTTGGTGTTCTTCTTTTTCGACATATATTGCAAGTTCTTATAAGACCAACAATCCTTAAAGTATACTAAGTCCAAGTCATTTCTGATAGATGTTCCAAGCAAGAACATATGCAGAAAAGTGTGATCTTTTCTGTAGTTAAATGTGGAAAGAGAAAGTCTGAATGAAATTAGATGGCTTTTAAGTGTTTTTTGGAGAGGGCTGATAGGGATTTGCAAAATGTATATGTGTCAGGCCAAGTATGACAAGAATACTTTATGGGACTCTCAGCTTGGGAGAATGAGGCTCAGATGCCCAGGGACAGAGAGGTGTAGAGAATTTCAGGACATTTATTGTGGGTCTGGCGTGCTGACAAGAAGGGCTCTAGATCACAGATTTCCATGTCCCTAATTTCTGTTAGTGAAAAGAAGTAGAGATTTCAGTGACTAGGAGGTCTCTAGCACAGGATGCTAGTGGCCTTAAAAGAGTTGCCAAATATTAATTGTTGCAGCCAAATATTAATGGTTGCATGTCTATGAATTTATCCTAGATGCCAACCCACAGTTCTTGAATTCTTGTTGTATGGAACACTGAGAGTCAAATGTAAGTCAGGTTTATAGAAACATGTAGTAGCAATCTTTTCTCCTGGATTCCAGAATTCTTGGTAAACCCGTAGGTACAGAGTGCCATAGATATGATGGCATACGAGTTCACCTATCTTGATTCCCAGGATAATTTAATTAAATCTTCATTGTAATTATGTGAAAAAATGTGGAATATATCAAAGTGGATTTTTGTTCTGTATATGCTGTATCTCCTTATGGATATCAAAATCACAATTCCTCCCTTTAGATTACTTGTCACATCTATTCTGACAATCTAAACATTTTAGAAATAATATTGAGCACTTTTGACAGTTATCTCAGTCTTGGGAACATTGCGGTTTAAAGCACATTGCCTATTAAACAATTATTCTCTTAGTTTTTCCTACAACTCTCAAACAATTCTTGGGAATTCTTTAGAAAATTCTAGCTAGCAGAGGACAAATTTTGTGGTAGGAAATACTCCCACAGTTTTCTAGCAAAGGCAGTGTACTGGTTTGGAAACAAACCAGTGGAGGAATTAACCTCACAGAAAAATATTGTGAGAGATTCCAAGTCAGAACGACAATTTAATAAGAGATATTAAAATAAAAGCAATAATACAGAAAACACCAGACTAAACTGACAACGTCACAGTTCAACCTGAGGAAGAAATCCTGTCTGTCTCTTGGGGGTCTGGTGGTTATGGAACTCCTCTCCTCTGAACACCAGTGGAGATGGATGTCTTGTGTTGTTTTCTCTACTCCTTTTATGTGGGTAGGATGTTCAGTTCCTTCTTTTTGGGCCGGGGCATATCACTAAGAGATGATGTCATGTGGTGGCTCATTGGTGGACAGAGTAGTTGCTTGTTCTCAGAAGATTTTATCAGGGCTGTCTCATTAATGTGAAGATAAGAGGCATCACCTGCCTGGAGATGGTGATAGAATACACTCCTTTGGTTGCACTTTCATGTAACCCAAGGCAGCCAGTGCCCAGAAATATTCCTAGATATATATTTTACTTGGAAGATGCAGAATTCTTATACCATTCTATGACAGGTTTGTTGTTTTTTGGTTTTTTTTTAATCTCCCTTTGCAAGCTGCTATTCGATGTACTGACACTTATTTGGAAAGAAAAAGGTTGGGGTAATGATGTTTCCTTCATTGACTCTTTTGATAAGCAAGAAAACATAACTGACACTTAGAGTGTCATCCTTTGTTTATTAGCACTCTGTTAAAAAATAGGGGCAGTTCACATTTCCATGCTGTGTGCCTGTACTGACATGAGTAGCATCCTATATTCACACACAACACAGACAGCAGGTGACATCTTTGGAAGGACAACTTAGATTAAAGATACAAAAAAGTTGTTCATGAGCCTCATACTTCCCTGACTTTTTGTCTATAATCCATGCTCTGGAAAATGTGAGTTTACACTGTGATTGTGAGTTGTGATTTCTCTGCAAGCTCTTGCCGACTGAAACTGGAAGGAATATTAATAGAGTTTTCTGTTTGTTCATATTTTTTTCTATATTGACAAGAGCTGTACATTTCTGCTTGTCTTATCACATAAACTATTTTTACAAGGACAGTACTATTATTATTTTGAGAGACAATAAATACCACACATCAGTCAGAAAGTACAACAATTCCATTCATAAAATACAGATATATTTTCAAGCAATATTGATTTCCTTTGAGGTGCATGTAGTTGCATTGGCTGTGTCTAGATTAAATTGCAACACAGTGCATTACAGTGAGCCTTAAGAACCTGGTCCTCTGTTAATGCTGGATGAAAGACAGACTGCAGTGTCCCAGGACTATCTTTAGCCTACGTGAGCAGTGTCTTTGTTCACAGAAACCATAAGGCAGGAAAGGCAGGTGTGCATTCAGATCTTATGCTGAGGTAGTCAAAGGATGCTGCAAATATGCAATGTGGGAAATGCCACTGGCTTTTATAAAGGAAACATAATTTGATATTTACCATATTCTGTGGATAATACCAGTGAGATGAGTGAACCTTTGAAAATGGGGTGACACTAAATCCAAAGATGAGTCTCCAGATGTGGCTCTCTGTTCTAAAAACAAAGGGAATAAGGTAAGCTGCTGTTCTTGAAATCAAAATGTAATTGTCCATTTCTGTCAAAAGTTCTGGGATTTCTTTTGGTGTCTTAGATCCTGGGCCTTAAATAGAGTTCATAATGGAAGGAATGGTCTTTCTATACCTAGTGGTCTGAAAATTCAAAGTTCTAATGTTACCAGGCTTATAAAATAAAGTTCGATAATCACTTCCCAATAAAAAATTCTCAGATAAAAGTGTCATTATACTCTCTAAGGGTGTAAGACCCATATTAACACTGTAAAGAGGCAAGACATTAAGCTTTACTGTGTTGAAAGGAGTTTTTTTTTTATCAAAGTGAATATTTACTTCTGTTGTGTTTGTAAGCTCAACTCAAGAATATTAGAACATTAATTCCTGCAGTGCACATGCAAAGCTTAGTTCTTTTTATTATTAACTGCAAAGAGATAGTGTACTAATTGAGAACCCAAGTTACCATTGCAAGTTCCAAGTGGACAGAAAGAAAGCCATTGTGTCTGTCTGCATTCCTGCTTTCATTTCACTGATGCAGAAAACATTTTGCAAATTGTTAGGCACCAGGGCAAATGCAGCAGGAATGGCTTCCCTGTGCGCTCTGTTCACTATATCAAAATCTCATCCAATCCTATAGATACTAATATATCCAAAATGGGTGTAAGTACAGAACTGTGACCCAAAAGAGACATTAAAAAAATATATATCCAAATTTACCCCTGTGCTTCTGCAATTGATGTCCACAGACAGAAAATACTTTGTGGATTAAACCTTATAACCACCAGCTTTGGGAATTATTAACATCCTTGCCTTTTTAGCTTTAAACTACAGTGGCTTCCCTAAGCCTTCAGGCAGCACAATAGGGCAGCCTTGGACTGCAAGCTTCACAATAAAAAGTTATTTAGAGCCAAGTGCAACTTTGGGCCTGAACAGACAAAAAGGTCTTTGTTTTGGTTGTTTTTCAAATAATTATTCCTCAACAGTTTCAATGGCACTGTAGAAAATATTGCTTTTAACACATTTATATTTATCTTATGACCTTATTAAGAAATACATTTTCTTATGCATCCATGTTCAGAGGACCCAGATCAAATTTTAAAGAACAAAAAAGTTCACGTGAAATTATGGGTACTGCTTCTAAGAAAATGAAAGATAGATGGTGTGTACGTTTAGTGGAGATTATTCTCCAGTGGATAAATTTCCTTCCTCTCCCATCACAATTAAGTATCAACAAATAATATTTAAGCAGATTGAAAATTACGTGGGGCAAATGTAGTATTTCATTTTTTTGGTAAGACTAGAAAGCTAAACCCTAATTTCAAATACAGTACAATCTATACACTTTGATATACACATGTGGATTCATGCAATCTGTAAAACCTTCTTTCCTTCTTCTACATATTATCACCAACTTCCTTGCACTTCATATTCTGTAATTTTCATTGGAATCTCCATTCTTACTTATGTATATGAAATAAATTGCAAAAAAAATCTTCTTAAGACTCGTATTTAACAACATATATATTTGTGCCTTAGAAATTACTATAAATCTATTCCTGATAAATGTGCTAAATATTAAAATCCTCACAGGATAAGAAGTCGATGTGTTTTCCTTATAAGATCTACCCATTAAGCTCTTCTGCCTGCTGCAAACAGAAGCAGGTAGACCTGCAATCTGGAAATGCCATTCTTTCAGTCAAAATTGCATTGCGACATTAATCTTTGAATTTAGGCACTAAGTTCTCTTTCTATAGTCTGTAAATCTGCATGCTTCATTTATAGCTCTTTACTCTATGGCCTGTGTCAGTTTTCCACAAATTTTCAATAGGTATTCCACATAGATTGATGCATACTATATGGGAACAACACACACAGAAGATAAACTTAAAATTCAGTCTCTGATGTAGATTTGAGATGAGCTAATTTTTCCAAAATCAACTATATTTTGCCTGTGATGGCAAGTAACCCCTTTGTTTTTACCTAGAATGGCGAGTTTTTCCATCTTATCTTCTGCCTCTGTTCTGAGTAGAGAGAGTGAAAGAGCAGCTGGGTGAGCACCTGACAGTCATCCAAAATCAACACACCATAACAGTTATGACTTGATTATGGGGCTTACTGAAGGCAAGAGAAAAAATCTTTACTTGGAACCAGAGACCTTATTGTTTAATTTACCCAGACATACAGCATAATTTGCTACAGTGCTTCTTCAATACTTCCTAAACTAGTTCAATTTCACTTTCATCTGACAATGTTAATATGGTGAAATAAAAGAATCCTGAGTCAAAAGGTCAAAAAGAACATGGAAGAATCCAGTTTAATAATACAAAGCTGAATAGTGGAATTTTATTGCAGATCTAATTTTGTGTTGTATGTGAAACTGATTCTGAAGCTTTGAGTTTCTAATTTTGAGCACACAATACAAAACTCAACTTTATCCTTATATTAGGCTTTTTGCCCTTGAAAATGTCATGAATCATGTTAATAATTTTAAATTGCATTTTTAAAAATATTGTAACATCTGTTTCTGACATATTTCTTATGTTTACCACTGTTCCTACATTACAATATTATTTTTCATTATTCTGTGGTGTATAGGTCAGTTTTGAGTTGATTTGCTATAACAAATTTGCTATAACATACTCATACAAATAAACATTTTCCTGCCAGCTATGATTCAGACACCAGTTTGGAGCAAAAGCTATAAGGCAATCATATTCAGTCACAACTGTTAATTTGGACCAAATGAAACCTTCTGGTTCAAGAGTATTCTTCATTGAGTAGGATCATTCAACCTTGTTTTACTGGTGAAGAAAGAGTTGGTTGTGCACACATGCACGTTCATGTACACGTATCTCAGATTTGCTTACACACTCATTCCCTTTGGCAGATGATTTCATTTCTTTTCGATTTAGAATTAGTGATGCTTTTTTTCCTCTTAATTTTTTTTCTCAGTTTTAAGACATTATCTTTGGTAAATGGTCTGGTTTGACTGTAGATTTGCATGGCTAGGCTTTTCTTGCATATTATATGTGTGAAGACTTGGGACTGTAATGTATAGCTAGGGTAAGCCTCTTTTTGTATTCTTTTTTGTTTTTCTTTCTGTTTATTTATTTAGAGTTTCTATACAACTTCTCACCATAAGATTAAATGCAATGGGTGGAACAGAAGAATACATTAAAACCATAATATATTCACTAAATGTATTATGAAATATGACGACTCTACTGTTTCTATGACCTTTTCATATCTCTTCTCTCTCATGTATTTTCTTACCTCAAATTATATCCTTCCTCAGATCAGTCAAGCTCTTCAAAACGAGATTATTTTCCTGAATCTCAAATATGCAATGAGACTGAAATAGATAATGAAACACTTGAAAGTTAATTAAATGTCCTACCTAGGTGAAAAATAATAATGTTATGAGGTGATAAATAAAATTCATTAGCATCTTGTAATCCGAAACTTTGACTATAATGAAAAAAAAATGAAGAGCCCACGAATTCACATCTATTGTTAATCTCTACTTCCTTAGATGGCCCAAATTCTTAAGTGCATTGGTTCTTTCATTACATTTTTAAATTTCATTTTCTGGTTCACAAGTCAGTCTTTAAAGTCCATTATTAACTCCTTCTGTTTATGTCTAATCAAAGCAGGACTGTACTGACTGAGGCATTATTGTCAGTAAATATCCATCTCTCCATGAGTGCTCTTCTGGTAGTGACTAACCCTCATAATTTAATTCCTCTTGGCTTCTGAATTTGAAGAATATGAACAATCAAACAGCTGGCTCTTGTTGAAATGAAAGGTCTGCAACAAAGTACATTGTAATGTTATATTGTGCTGCTGCTCTTGTGCTGTGAAGTTATCCACAGCTATATGCATGTCTACAACTCTGTAAGGGGAATGAGAACAAAACAACTGACCTTTTTGTTTAAAACAGAAGAAAAAATTACTAATTTATATTCCTGAGAGTCAATTTAAGCCTGGGGATTTTGAGATACATTTGCTATTAGCTGTTGCTTAATGTTATTATTGTGCACAGGGAAAAAAGGAAACCCAACCAGCAAAACACATTAAGTAAAAGCATAATTTTTGAAAGTGCACAGTACTGCTCTTGCCTGCTCACATTGCAGAAAACAGTAAAATTTAAAAAATGCTGAGACTTGAATGAATAGAAGCAATCTAAACAGTTCTTAAAATTATTTTCTAGATCTCTTCATGACGAATAGATTAATATTTAAAGTGATTGGTAGATTTACAAAAAATTCATTAATAGAATACAATTTTTATGCTTTTGAAAAAAGAAATTTTAGCAAGTCTTGACACTTGAATGAGCGGCTTTGGAGAAGTTTTGACTATGAGGTACTTAGACATTATACAAAAAGTGAGCTCAGTATTACAGATCTGAGCTGATGATACTACAGGAGGCACAGGGTTGAATCATGCTGCAGCACACATAAGTATTCAGTACATATACATCATGCAGAAGAATATCTAATAAAAAGCATTTAAAAGCACCTTTTAAGAGAAATTTTGCTGCTAAGTATCTGTAACAGACAACAGGTAAAATCTAGGAATTAGAACTGGGTGGGAAATATATCTGAAATGCAGTTAAAATAAGCCTAAAAATTGTTTAAAAAGCCCAACCAAAACAAACAAAACTTGATGGATCTCATTTAAAGGATGATGGTGAAATCAGTATCATCATTAGATTACTTACCCTAGACATCTTATAGCTTGTTAAGTTATTAAAAACAGAACCGACTGGGCAACAATTTTAAACTCTGAGATTTGTTTAAATTGTTTATACTGCAACTTGAATTTACTTTTATTGTACATGTAATCTTTTCAATGTCATTTAAACAAAAACCTTTGACAAAACAAAACCAGGTTTTTATTACACAATTGCTAAAATATTTGT
Source organism: Climacteris rufus (assembly GCA_013398175.1). Taxonomy (NCBI): domain Eukaryota; kingdom Metazoa; phylum Chordata; class Aves; order Passeriformes; family Climacteridae; genus Climacteris; species Climacteris rufus. Next base: position 92,020 of record VZRZ01006272.1, on the reverse strand, counting down.
AAATTAATTTAATATATTTACAGAAAATAATTTAAAAATTTCAGAACTTTTCCAACTTTTGAAAAAGTAGTAAGGTCATTCTCATCAAACTTTGCTCTTAAAAAGGTTTGTCTATTTTTATTTTAATGAAAATTCTGGCCATCTGTAGATAATATAGATTCTTTTGTGATATTTCAGACAAAAACTTCCTTTACTGAAAAGAGAGTATCCATTGTATGTAAACCTTTTAAAAGAAAAGCTTTTTGTATAAAGTATACACATTTGAAACACTCAATCATTTCCACTGAAGTCTTCAATGAAGTCTTTCCAATGAAGTCTTAGCAAGCTGTCAAAATTTTTAAAATAACACATTGTGGACATTTAGAGTCCTAAAGTAGGATAATTTTATGATTTTATGTGCAGTATCCCCAGAGCTGCATCTTGTCTCCAAACCATTGTAGGTCAATTTAGCAACAGACAGGCTGAATTTTTAATGGCAGTTTCTAGGTTATTGTAAACCTATTGCTGTAATTTATACAACCCACCTGAAATAAACATTACATTTTCAAGATTAAGAAACACCAGCTTGCATTACATTGCAAAAAGAGGAAAAAAAATAGAATTAAAAAAAAAAAGAAAAAGGAAAGAAAAGGAGGAAAAAAGAGAACATTTTGTGTGGTTGAAAATATAATCAACTTTGTGACTTTTCTCTTTTAAATGTATTTTTTTTCCTAATAAAATTATTATACATTTCCAGGCTTAAATATTGGCAGTTAGTCAAATGGCTGTTTTGTGTCATGGAGCCTCATTCATTAGCCTTAAATCCATAAAGAAACTACACATGGAACAGCATTTAAAATACTTCACTTACTCAAAGGTGAATTTTCAGTGCCCCTCTGAGAAGCAACAGTAAATTTGATTCATTAAGTTAATTATGTACTTATGTAAAGCATTTTCCAAAATTATTTCTAAAATCTACGCAAGGTCATAATAGGTCTTTTTTATTTAGTTATTGTTTTTAAGTTTAAAAACACACAATGTTTTAACAAAAAATCACTGTGTCATATAAACATTTATATATTATATAATATATATAGTCACATACACTTTATTCACCTTTTCCATTTCCATAACCCCAAGCTTGCTATTCACCCATGCAGTATATATATAACTATTCCATCTAGTACATATTTTACTTTAGTAATAAAAAGCTTGTTTATGTCTTCATCATAACTTCTAAAGCCAATTATGACTGTGTCTCTTGAAAATTTGCTCTTGTATCATAGTTTATCTGCTTCAGTTTCTAGCTCAAGAACAAACCAGATTTCAACAATGCAATGACTAAAAGAAGCTCAGCAGCTTTCTCATCTCAAACATGTATTTGAAAGCTTATTTTCTTTGAATACTTTGCCAGTACAGTAACTGCACGTGTAAAGACTATAAGGCAGAATTTAGTCATTTATAATGATTTCTATTTGCTATGCCACTGCAGACCTTTTGAAAGAATTTTGCGTATTCAGTAATCTCATCATACTGTAACAGGATGGGATGCAGCTCTATTAATAAAGCAGAAAAGCAGGTGTGAAATAAGATTTTAACATAAGGGAGGTAAAACTTTTTAGCTTCAAGGTCTCAGGAGTCCAGTAAAGGGAAGAACAGCTGGAGTACCTGACAAGATACTGGATATTGCTACACATAGACTGCTTCTGGGTAGCTTGGCCAGAATCTCTTGCAGTATCCTGTTTATACGGTAACCTATACTGAATGGTGACAAAAAAGACAAAACATCTTACTTTTACTTTTGTCTCTGTAGTTTGTGTTTTGCAATATATTCCTCTCCTTTCCGAAAAAAAAAAAAAAAAAAGCAGGTGGTGAGGCAAGCAATCTTTGCATGCAGAAAACAAAATTACAGATAAACTTCATAATTAAATAATAAATAATACATTTCAGCCTGATATCAGCATGGGAAGATTTACTCAATCCAGAAGGTCTTTAAATGCCCCCTGTTAAACACAATGTAAAAATGTCAACAATAGAAAATAGAAAGTCATGCAAATTTTGAAGTAAGATAAAGACCATTCTTAATATAAGACTGGTTGTTTCAGGGTCTGTTCGTAGGCATAAGAGCTCTATGTCATAATACAATAATTTAAAAGAAAAAGCCAAAATTACACAAAATTACTTTCTAGGGTAAAAGGAGTTTGCATGCTTAGGGATGACAAAACTTCGATCTTGAGGAGAACATATTCAAGGTGTCATGCAGAAATATCAAAGAGGGGTGAAGGACTCAATGATATAAACTCCCAAGACACACAGATGCACCTAATAGAAAAGAAATTAAACAAACAAACAAAAAAGCAACCACAACAAACAAAAAAACTCACACCCAAACCAATAAACAAACCAACCATCAATGTGAAAGTCTCAGAAATACTCAGGTGACACCAAAACAATGAAACAGGCAACCTATAAAACTTTTTATTACCTCTCTCTAGGAATTCCGTGTAGAATTAACTTTATATTCCCTCTGAACTCATAGTGGTGCTGTGCCCCTAAAATGCCTAATCTTTCTTTTGTGTGCATGTGGAGAGGGTGATTACTGGCAAAGTGTGTGGAGTAACCCCTTATTGTGTTACTGCCAACCAGACTGGTGCTTTCAGGGTGTGACACGGATCTGTTTCTTTCAGGCTTGAGGCACTATGAATTCATAGTATGGTTTTTTCATGATTTTTTTTTCATAACAAACAAGAAAATGTTGTAAAAATATATTGATCAGAATTCTATTTAAATTAGATAACTGACATAATTAACTCTATTTTCTCATCCACTATGCTCTGCCACACTCATTTTTTTTTTGCCAAATAAATAAAGTCATCAACTTCTGCCTTGCAAATTTTCTCCTCTATGTGAGTTTCTGCCTTTGTCATCTTGAATTTAATTCTTAGCACTTTGACCTAGGGCAGCTGGAACAATGGCTTTAAAATCATGTTGAAATAGCTCCTGGAAAGGGCATGCTGATGCTGACTGAATCAACAAAAAGTGATTGAACAGTAATTAAATCACTGCACTTGTGACTTTTCTTTCTAGACAGTGCAAAAGTATTGGTTACAGTAAATGAGCCTGCAGATTACACTATAGGCTTGTCACCAACACCATTTGTGAGATTTTTTTTTTTCCAGTGGTGGGAAAGAGAAGGATTAAAAAGAACTGTGGCTAAAATCACTCCTATGTATTATAGAAGGGTTCGGGTCCACACATTACCACTGCAAAGGCAGCGGATACCATATGAGATTTTGAGCAACATTGCAACTTCGCAAACCCTTCTGCAATTATGTATGGGAAAATTTCATTTTCTACCTCCAGTTATATAAGTATTGGTTTATGAAAGCTCATGCAATCTGTGACAGGCAACACGACCACTTTTAAGTTATAAATGAGATTCCTGTATAAGCTCCTGCAAAGCTGGGACAGCACTCTCTTCTGCAACACAGCTGGGATAGTAATGACTCTCTACAGCAATCTTTTGTTAACTACTCTATGATGAAATTATGTTCAAATTGCAAAAATAACAGTGTGGCGGTGTCCAAAAAGCAAGATTCTCCCACCTCTGTCACTCAAAACAGTTGCTTCTCACCACATTTAGTTATGAGTCAGGATCCCTCATGAACTGTGCATCAGTCTCATGCTAAGTTTTCTGCATGTGAGTTGGCATAAAATTCAGGTTTCCAGATGTAGAGCCATTTCATAAGGAAATGTTTTTCTAGAAGCATCATTTTTCTCTACAAATTCTTGAGGAATACTCCTGTGGAAAGGGAGGTGTTGAACTCTTCTGCCTGAGATCAAAGACTTGTGACAATGCCTCAAAAATGCTTTGGGAGAGATTCAGACTTGACATTGTGAAACATTTCTTTACTGAGAGGGTGGTCAAATACTGGTTACAGGCTTCCTGGAGAGGTGACCAATGTCCCAAACCTGTCAGTGTCTAAGAGGCATTTGGACAAGGCCCTTAACAATATGCTTCTATTTATGGTCAGCCCCAAGTTAGTCAAGCAGTTGGAGTAGGTGATCATTTTAGATCCCTTCCAAATATTCTATTCTATTCTATTCTATTCTATTCTATTCTATTCTATTCTATTCTATTCTATTCTATTCTATTCTATTCTATTCTATTCTATTCTTCTGTTAGTCTAATGCACCCTACAAATGATCAAGTCAAAGCAATTGAGTGGGCAACTTAAGTCAGAAACAAGCTTGAGGTAGAAGTAGAGTTCTTACATACGAACCACCAATGAGAAGTATCAATGTGGAAGCACTGTGCAAGTATGCTTTTCATGCAGATAAGAGGTCATATGTAGCAGCACATTTTGTTCCTGTACCAGATAACATGAGCTATGAATCTGAAATCGATAAAGGTCATCTTTGGGGAAAAAAAAAGAAATGCCAATTTTTATTTTTATAATTGTACATTTTAATTATATTATTAAGGCTATTATAACTCTCTGGTCTCGATGAAAGATGGTTCCATTTGCTGTGTTAAAACTTCTGATGACATTATGTACATCAACCTTTGTCTCACACATGTACAAGATTTTGTCTGCTTTCTAAATTCTTTTTCCTGCCTTTCTTCATGTCTCCTCCCTTTTCTTAATCACCATTTTATCCAAAACACCATCACCTTCCTCTGATCTACAGCAACATGGTTTCAAGAATAATGTCCTCTTTATTTTCATTTTTAATATTTTCTGTCCTATTTATGACAAGACCATCATCTTGAATAATCAGTCTCTGTGCCCTTTGTTAGGAAGGTTGAATTTTCTTCTCCTCAGTGATAATTTTATCTTGAGCAACACAGGTTTTGATAGGAAAATGGTCTCTTCTCCCAGAAGTGTTGTAGAGGTAAGTGGTACAAAAGAACAGCAGGAAGCAAGCTCAGTGAGTGTGTGAGGGTCAGGTTGTCTCTGATGAAATTTAAGAAATTTGTTGCTAGAATTTAGATAATCCAGTCAATTGATCATCAACTGCCAACCCTGTTAAAAGCAATTCTTTCTCATGTTTTAAGATACTCTGACTTTTTGAATGCTAACATAGTCAGAAACCAAACAAGAAGGTAATATTTTTCTTTACTACAACACCTATACAAGAATTATTATAGATTATTAAGATAAATGTTAGTTTCAACAGATGGTCTTTTGTCCAAAGTACTAGTGAGTGAATGTCAGAACAGCTGTGAGTCTGTTGCAATTTTTCACTTGAAGATAAAACGTTGCTTAACTGGTCAGCTTTAATTAGCTGTCAAACAAGGTGTCCTGAACAGTGAAATAGTGACACTTTTGACATCCGGAAAAAAACCTATTCTTTTTATTTTCTTGATAAATCTCAAGAAAGGAACTTCTGAAGAAAGTCTGTCTAGTTGCTTGCTACGGTGCACTTGGCCACACTGTTATTGGATATTTGACACCTGTCTACCACTACAAGCCCACAAATTTTGCAAAAAGTTATTTCTTAGTACTGAGACAGAGTACTTACTGCTCACTGACTTACTGTCTGTGAAAATTATGAAGGTGTAGTATTTTGATTTTCCCATCAGCTCTATGGCTTGCAATTATGGAGAAAACTGTGATGAAGAGTAGAAATAAAAGAATCAGAAGGTAAATCTGTATAAATGGACTAAATATTATCTCCAATTGTGATGTCTGTGTGGACTCTTCCATTAATAAATATCTAGTTTAGTTTCAAGTGCATTGAGTCCCATGGATAAGGTCTCACAAAAATATATAAATACTCAGTTCACCCGCATCAATCAGATTTTTTTTCTTTAATGAGAAGACATGCTGTATTCCTCAAAGATAAAGTTGCAAATCAATATGTAAAATGCATTGTTTCTGAAAACTTATATCTTCTATTAAAGTGAAAACATGTAGGGTGTGAATATATACCTGTCGTGGTTTGAGAAGTTTGGGGGGTCTAGCTTTTTGGGTGTGGTAGGGGCCAAAAGATGGCTCCTGTAAGGAGCTTCCAGAAGCTCCCACAGCTGTCCAGTCAGGGCCTATCTCTGATGGCTCCTGGAAGATTGATGTGCTGTTTTCCACAGTTGGGCCAATTAGGAAGGACAGAAACGCCTCTGCGACAGTACATTTAAGAAGCAATCTCTGTAGTACGCACGCGCGCGCCATGTAACCCTGTAGTCATGTAGTTAGTAGATTAGGCAGGGGAGAAGGAGTACAGCAAATAACTAGGGAAAATAAGTGAAACATCAGATATGAAAGCCAGCAAATGATGCCAGTCTGCCAAAGAAGAGAAGCAATGGAGGAGGAGGTTCCTGCAGCATCGGAACTGATACATCTTCAAAGCCTGTGGTGAGAGACTTTAATCAAACTTGGAGCGGAGACGGTGCAGGAGGGAGTGAACTCCCACAAGAGTAGCTGTGTCTGGTGGGGACCAAGGACTTTACTCCTGAGTCAATAAGGGAGTCAATTATGTTAAAAGAAGCNCAATACCCTTCTCTCACCCTCCACTAGACTCTGTCATAAACTCCTCTTCAATGTATGTCAGTGTGAGATACTGAAAACATAAACTTCAATATGTTTGTGCTTCCTTGTGTATGGCTTTGTGGTAATGACATTGTTTTCTGCAGCAGTTGTGAAATTTTAATGTACATTATATCTTCTTGCAAGATATTAATGTAAGCTTATGCAGCTAAAGAGTCATTATACTGCTTATTATTATGTGCATGCTAATGTTGTTTTCTATCAAGTTATAGTTGCTTTTTATTAAACAACAGAGAAAGGTCACTGTAAAGGTTATATCAGCTTGGCTATGACAGTATTTAAGCTGCAGTGCGACTTTCCCTGATGACCTGAGAGGCTGTAAAATATATCACTATATTTTCATCTACTAATTGCTTCTTCAAGTGACCTGGTTGTAGAGAAAGTATCTCAGCTTTTATTACATATACAGAGAGATGTGTTTCTCTGCATACTGCAGAGGACTGTAAACTTGGGATGATTAAAAAAGAAGAAAACTGACAACAAACAACAACAAAAAAACCACCAAAGGCACAGGATGTCACAGGTAACCTTGGGACTACAAACAGCTCACAACTGCTTGGTTCAAGAAATACAGTCTTGGGATCTGGGCAAGAAATGAAGAACAAGTTTCTTCTGTATGTGAAAAATACATAGCAGATAAAGATGTAGCATGGCTTTGCAATATCATTGGAGAAAAGGATATACATAAACCCATGTGCGTAATGATTTTAACTGTTGTTATTATTGACAACACATGCCTTAATAAGGCATGCTTTTTTTTTGTCTATAACAATATTTTGAACACAAAACTAAGATATCTGAGTCTCCTAACTATTATGCAAATTTTTGATGCAGCAAAAATTGAAAGAGAGGGGATATGGAAATCATGAACTGAGATGAAGCACCTAGGCATGTTTGGCACATGATCACTACAGTTTCTTTGATATATGAAAGGCAATTGTAATCTCTAATACTGAGCACAAATTAGGCAATTAGATAGCCTTAAGTAAAATGCAATTGTTTTTGTAACTTCATTGACCAAAGCATATTTACACAAGAGGTAGCACTATACCAAGTTTATCTGTTGTCATTCTTGTTCTGATTTTGTCTTCTTATGGAATGGTAACTTTGAAACTGAAGCAAAGTCTAGATAGGAAAGAAAACTTTCAGCTTAAAACAGAGACAAAAAAAACAGATTTACTTGATACAGACTCTGTTCTGTGGGTAGATGACTCAGTACATGCTTTTACAGAACCTAAAAAGACAGCCATCCTCATTAGCATGCCTGAGTGTATGCTTTATTTTCAAATTTGCTTTGTAAGCATATCACAATTATATCAACTACAACACAAACACATCTATTTCTAATGATATCATTTCTTGTTACTAAAATGTTCCTCTATTAAATGAAATATTTCTACTGGAGACAAAATATATGTTAAAGGTCATTTCCACTTCAAGAAGTGCAGATTTCTACATAGCATTTTAGTAGCATCCTTTCATTGACCAGATTCCCTCAAGCAATGAGCAAGGCACAGTTAATACTTTTTTTTTTCCTTTTGCCTTCAGTTTAGTGCCTGCAGACTTTAGATGCTCATTGGATGTAGCCCTCGGGATTCTTTGTTGCTTGCTTCAAAAACACTGATGAAAAGGAAAGTAATTTGATATCCTTTTCTTCCTAAGTTAATGATTTCTGTTTTGTCCTTAGCTCATTATTAGAAAGAATAGTTTTGTAATGTTACATTAATTCTTTACTTCTTATTTATCCAATGTATTTTATTTACTTTAGTCTGCAAAATGCAGAACACAGTCTACTTTTCTCCACTGTCATTGCATAATGAGTTCTTCCTCTCTCTGACTCTGACCTCTGTTACTTCTCAAACAGGAGTTTTACTGGTCATGTGTGTTTACTGGTTCAAGAAAGGACTTCATCCCTTCTATCCCTTCAATTGCAACCAGTCAGCTGTTTTTACTTGTTAACTTGACACAATAACTGACACTGACTCCAAAGATGTTTATTCAAAGGGTTTAGTTTTCGTATTTTATGTGTACTTTACATGCAGTACACTTCCATTCCTTTAGCATTACTTCCCTGGTTTTCTGTGAAGCACAGACTAGATTTTACCTCTTTTTGCAAATTGCTGTGAGACAATGTCATGTATTTTTTATTTTCTTGAGCATGTGTATAAATAAGATTTAGTTGAATATCAAGATGGATCTTTTAATTATTTATTATATGACTGTTTTAGCAGTCTCTTACTTCAAAAATTGCCCCCTTATGAGAAATTCATAAGTGTACGAGTACATTCCCATTTCACAATCAACTATGGGGTTCTGAAAAAGTTACATTGGAACTGCATGTGCATCATAGATGCTACACAGACCAAGTAAAGAATGCTGAAAATACCAATTATCATCAACAGCTCTAGGGCCAGGGCCAAATAATCACCTCTTCAGCTTCCAGATAATAGAAAATATGATCAAAATTGGCAGAATGAAGAGCATGGACCTTATGATGCATATATAAAAAATCTAGTATTGCATAGAGAAAAAGGCCCCAGAATTTCATGGGGTTTTGTGTGTATCATCATTGTCTAGTCCTGCCCAAACTAGTTTAGTAGTCAAATTGCAGGTGTGTGGAAACTGCCTGTTTTCCAAGAGAAATATTAGAAAAATGTAATATAGAGTACTGCTGTCCAGCATTATGTCTGGATCAGCAGTAGTTCCCAAATGGTAGTGATGGTGGTGGATGATTTTTCTTTTAGAAACTTATGACTCTACTTCCTGTAATACAACTCCATTTACATTTGCTTCTGCTTGCTTTGAGAACCACATTTTCAGGAGTCTCTGGGCAATTAATCTAACTCGTTATGCACATGTATCCTGGAACACAGAAAGTCTGTCAATTTATCATTTATGCATTTCTATGTGTTCCGATGTCTCCAGACTTGTATCTGCATGAAGAGCTAATATATACTTCACAAAAAATACCTATAAAAGAAAATAAGTTATTTTAGAAGAGACATAAAATAATTTTTGAACTCTATAATTAACAAATATCCCCATGCAGCCTGATTTTTATAAACTTCTGTTATGGTCTATTTTTTTTTCAGTTTTGGAAGAATAAATAATCTTTATTGTGAACTGTATGATTTTTTTCTTCATACATATTTCAGATTAGAACATGTAATATGGTTATAGAAATGTCTTTGTAAAATTAGTTTGCTCTAATAGAATATCTAGCTATACTGGGATTAATTGTTTGCATTCTAGTTCCAGATAGTTTAGTTCTTGTTTTATTTTAAGTGACTTTGTTTTAATCAATCATACATCTTCTTTTTTTTTTTTGTCTTCTTTCCTTTATTTTTATTTCCCAAATTATGACTATTTCTACTACTAAAAAAAAAAATTCCATGGACGTCAACAGATGAAAAAGTATGGAAACAGGTCATATTAATAATGTCTGTGTACCACATGCCACACTGGATGCAAACAAATTAAGAAGAATTTTCTTATGAAAAAAATCAAACCTTTAAATAATACTAAGTCATCAGGATATAATAACATAAACAGTCTCTACACTACAAAGAACAAGCTTCTACTATTTGCAGGGTTTTGGAGGTGAGGATGGGTGGTAATAAACTCCTTAATGTCTTGAAAAAACTTAAAATTTTTGGTGTAATATAAATCAATTTTTTAATGTGCTTTTTTTTTTCTTCTGCAGGGCAACTTTCCACAGAATCTGTGGCACTGAAAGACAGAACTAAGCTGTTCTGTAGACTGCAAACACACCTAGACTCCTGTCCTATTCCCTGTGTTGCCTGGCATAGAACACAAAACCTTCCCAAACTATGTTAAAGTGATAATATAAAAGCAAGCCTTTACTTGAAATCTTTCAGGTACACAATATGGTGAAAACCATGCTCGGAAGTAGATTCATACCATTTTATAAGACTGGGCAATCAGTATATCTAGCAACTTTTGTCCAATTACAAGAGCAGTTGGTCATTTAATTTACCCCCCAGGTTCTGCCCCACTGGAGCCCTCCCTCCTGATCTGCTAACTCTACCTTTTATAATGTCTGTGATCCATGGTGCAAAATAGTGTTCTTGCTAAACTAACAGGTAAGATTGAACAGAATTTCGATAATGCATCTCCAAGAATTTACGAACTGGGGGAAAGGGAGCTGGAAAAGTACTAGAAGTTATAACTATGTATTAACAGTCTACAAAGCTACAAATTCATGAAGAATAGATAAAAAGCTAAGAATAAGTATTCTGCATCACCTGTAGTGGGAATATGTCGAGGTAGAATACTGGCAATAAAGGGATCAGCAGTGTGTTCCAATTTGTGAATAGTGAAGAATTAGACACACCAACAGGTGGCATTTTTGGGCACTGTCCACCTGGGCTCAGATCCTGTACAGCATTTTCTAACTGGCGCGGCATCTCTCTGAGTATTAATGTATTGGCTCTCAGTTGCAGAGCTGGCCTAGTCATTGGTGCCAAGACACTAATACTCCTTGTGAATAGGAAATTAAGCTGCATTCTGCATCATCCAAGTCAGTGAAACCATTATTAGTTCTGTCCATTCGAAAAATGAGTCTCAGGTAGGAGAATTGCTATTCTGAAAATGTAAAAATATTCATATATGCAATCTTCTTCAAAAAAGTCTTTTATCCAATGAGTGTAACCCTCTCTCTCCATATCCAAAGAGCATACCCCTGTCTGTGTATTCTAAACACCAGAAGTAAATACAGATGTGAATGTTGTCAAAAGGAAAATAAGCAAGAGCAGCAGTTTTTAAGAAACTGTGAAATTGAGAAATGGAAATAGAGATACAATTTAATTCAACCTAATAGGACACAGCAAAATCCAGAACTCTAAAGGTAAGATATTCATGCAGGGAGTTTCAGGAGAGGATCATTGAAAATATCATACTGCTTATTGTCAACCAATCATATCTTCTGACCTTTTCAAAGCAGACTAATTTTCAGCAACCTCATGAGAACATCATTCCTATAAGTAGATCTGCAGCTGCAGCTAACAAATCTGTCAATGGTTTCACTTTTTTGTCAGAATCCAGTACTCTCTGACCAGGCTTTTTCAGATACGCTGAGCAAGGAATGTTTCAACTTTTAATATCAACTTTGCTTATTTCAAGATACAGGACATTACATGGGATTTTGATTTAGCAGGGTATGCAGCAATGTACTGAGGTCATAACACAAGCACAATATAGCAATTGCAATATTCACCTGTACCAAGTTGCAAACATGATTCCCATCATGAACACCTGTATATGTGCTGACCACCCTCAGTCACTGGAAAGAGTATGTGGGAACTCAAGTCTGTTGCTGCTTTCAAAGTTTATCCTGTTGGTTTCTCTAGCTTTTGTGGTCTGTGTTGGGCTGAGCCACCTATACACTTCCCACATGCCGGTCTGGCTGGCTGGCTCAGAAAGAAGTTAAAACCATTAAGGTCATTTACACAGTCAGCTGAGCAGCCCAAATGTTTGACTAAAACAGAGGTCACCATCTGTTCTATTTTGTTTTAAGTTCAGCTTTCATTAAAACAGCTGTAGTCACTCCCTGTGCCCATTCCTGAGTATCATAAGCACCTTCCCTATGACCATCTTTTCTGATCCTTCTTTCATTGTAGGATTTTGGTGATTGGTTATCCCATAATATTTCTTTCATGACAGCTGAAGGAAATTTCTGTTTGTAAATGAGCATATTTTTGATGGTATGTGTGCCTGTTCTGAATCTGTAGCAGTTTCATAAGTTAGTAAAAAAAAAAAAATATTCCTCACCTATACTGCATCTCTAGGACAAAACATAGATAAACAGGAAAACAAACTTTGGTCTTAAGCCCAGAATAATTAAATCAGTTGGGAGTCATTTAGTTACCAGGAAATATTGGGTATGTAGACAAATACATCCAACAGTACCTGTACTGTCAGAGAAGCTTCCAATGAGTATTCACAAAAAACACCCAAATCACAGAAAAAGAAAGGTGAATAGACTAATTATGAGTTAAGTGCAGTGTTTTATGCAACTAAGTAACAGATGGATAATGCCAAATGGTGTGGTAAATCCATGAGTACCGGATGCCTTACAATCTGTGCTAGTCCCATCATACTTTTCTTGGTCTCACAAAGTTTAACACAGTAGGTTCTCATTTTACCTGTATGAGTCAAGAAGAAAGCTGTCACCACAAGTGGGCAATGGTGGCACAGCATGTCTACGGCCCTCTGATGGTGTAGAGCTACAGGTATGTTTTGGCATGCATTGGGATATCAAGGAGCATGCCTGAATCCTGACAGCCATAAGGTATCTGCCACACTTGCACAATTGCCCAGAAAAATGTTTCAATGCTAAAAGTCAGTTAAAAAGAAATGGTCTAATAATTTACTACAGATCACATGGTGTCTCTAGGTATGACTTTCTGTTTTGATTAATAGAAATAACCTCCTCTAGGTGCCCTCCCATTTAACACTAAAAGGTCAAACAACAATCTTATTATCTAGAAGTGATTTTGTATTAACAAAATTTTGCTCAAAACCTATGGAAAACATGGACAATATTTAAGTCTGAATTTATTGTCTCACTTTATTACTTCCATTTGGTTTTCTCTCAGCTTTCAGCTACTATTGCTATTCTGTTGGAATATAAAATAATATGAGGAAGTTTCTTTTTATTTGTTTTCAAATCTTCCTTAAAAGATCTAATCCAATATATATTAAATAAATATGAAGGCAAATTAACCTCCCACAGTTTCGGATCATAGCTGAGTTATCTAGATTATAAAACAAAATTATAAAGTACAGAAAAATCAGTCTTAGAATTCTTATCATATTCCCAGATTAGAGGTTTTAGGTGGAGAACAGCCCACAAATTTATAATTTTCTTCCTCTTTTTTTAATTTTAAATAATATATAAAACATGTTTAGAAGTTTCCTCATATCACAAAACTGCATCTAATACATTTCTGGTAGAAAAAGAGAAATATTTATTTAAACATCTTTGACATTTTCTGTAAGGTCTATTGGTATAAAGTGTTACAGTTTAAATATATTCCTTAATGATAAAAAAACCAACCCAGCTTTAAGTGTTTTGCATCTCTGAAAGTTAGAGCTAATCAAATCTCTGTTCTGTGCAAGGAAAAATATTCAATTGGGGTTTATCTTTTATTTTATATTTAATTCAATAAATTCTTTACCATAAGTAAATAGAGTCTAGGTTTTCTTCTAAAATTTTTTTTTTGATTCATCAGTTTGTATCCAGTTTGCTTTGTAATATAAGATATGATTTGACAAGTTATTTATGGCACATAATTTGCTTACTTTGCTTACATTTAATGCATTATACAAGCAGCAAGCTCAAATCAATACCAACACAGAGGGTCAGGAACATTTTTTCTGCAAGTAAACTTGTTTATATGCATCATGAAATTTCTTTTCCTAATATGAATTTTATACACAGACACAAGCAAAAAAAAAAGTTCATAGACAAAATATTATAAGAATTATATAGCTTGAAAAATATGCGGCCAAATTGACTATCTTAGTACAGAAAGGTGTTAACTGTAAAATAATTAAATAATTATTTTTGTATAAAGGGTGACAGATTATATTAAATTTCTCCATATTCATGATTTACGTTGAAGATGATGCTGGTTGTTGTCTTTTAGTTGTGCATTAATAGTTTCCTGTGGTAATGGACCATATTTGGCTGTCTACTTCCTTGTTCCCTGTATTTCTATGCTCTTTGAAAGGACTAGGTAGCTCAGATGGACCCTGTGGAGGAAAAGAAAGATTGCCTGTTGCCTGAGAAAGCTACCATGGGCACTGCCACAGAGGTGGAGACATGTTGGTACAGGTAGGGGTGGCAGAGGAGGCAGGGGAGGACAGTGAGGTGGGACAAATGACTGCCCCCAAAGGACACAGCTGTGCATAGGGCATTTTTTCATTCTGATTATTTTCTGGTTTTCTTAGCCTAATTGGCTTGACATTTTTCTATACAAAGAGTCATGTTTCCCATTCTTACCCCGATGAAATTTGGCAGTTTATTTTAAACTTCTTTTGGTGTCCTGTGGGGAAACATCCCAGCAGAGCCACCTCAAAGCTCCAGGCATCTCAGGATCCTGTCTCAATCCCAAGCCACAGGTTGTAAAGGGAAAAGAAACATCTCCATTACTGCAGTCTGGAGAACTGTGGTATGGCTACCTGTAGGCAACAGTCCTAATGCGTTTTGTTCCCACCACAGTGATCTATAATTTTCTTCATTTATTTCCATGGTATATATACTTTTTGCATTAAGACTGATTCTGTCGTTGTTAGTCATCTATCTCACCTATTTACCACTTCTCTCTACTGTTGAAGACTTTGGCTAAACAAGATACATTTTGTCTTAGCACACCCAAGAGTTCTTATAGATAAATACACTAAACAACGTACGTGATAAAACATTTCTATTTTTTTCATGACACAATATACTTGACCTTAAAACACATCACCCTTTTTCTGTTAAGCTGTGAAACAATGTTTTAGGCTGTTCTGCATATCGTCACAGACTTCATCTGTAGTCATAATGGACATTACATTTGGCAGGTGAATCTGTTTGTTCTAGGTAAAGAAATATTTGGACATATTCAAACAAGGAAAACGATTTTTAACTGTTCATTTCTATGCTTTCACTTTTACTTACAGTGGTGCAAGGATACTTATCCTGTTCTAATAAAAATGTATACTCTTTGAACTCCCATAGTCAGAGAGGTTTTTGTTCTTAAAGCTCTTGTGTACCATGCAGAAATTTCTGCAACTTAAGTGATATAATTCTTAAGTCATAGAATGGTTATTATACAAACTATACAACATTTTTTTCATGAAGCTCCAATCAGGAACAATCTGAATTAAACTATACACCAAGGAAAAGTAAAACACAATTTCCTAAATTTTGGTGAAATATTCCATTGCTTAAACTCTAGGACAAGGAAGACATAGAGAATGGGGAAAAAAAACCTTGTTTTTTCTTGAACTAAAGATAATCTAGAGAGTCATGTCCTTGTGATTTCATTGGCCAATTTACAGGTAAAGATATGACTAAGGAAAACCAGCACAAAACCCTGAAACCTCTCAACCCTTTCCCCTCACCTCAAACTTGTTAACTATGCAAACTCATAAGCTATCTGAAATGCACAAAAATGAGAGAGAAAGAAAACCCAGTTATATATAGAATCCTAATGAGCTTTTGTTTTGTTGTTTTAGAACTTTGCCCCATTGCCTCATTACAGTTAACATTTCCCAGCTAAGGAATTTTTGGCTGCTGTTTTTTTCAATAAAGCTTACTCTGAGTTACTGAATGATCCTTGCACTCTCAATTCCCAAGGACGTTGTTTGTCATTGTTTGGTTTTCCTCCAAAAAAATATTGATGTATTTCTAGTATTTCTACCTGAAGGTTTAGGAAATCACTGTGATTCTGCTCAACCATTGTCACAAGCTACCAATTTACAGAGCTCAGTGTCTCTCGGCAAGTATTAGCCTGAGTTTCTTGAAGAGGCTACAGATGATGGGGAAACAGTCTCACCTCAAGTTTATTTGTGCTTGGTGTAACTCATAAACATCAGACTCTTCAACTCTTTCCATTTTTGTTTGACTATTAGTTTCAACAGTGTGAATGTTTTAATTGTCTTGAAAAATATTTGTCTGAGTATTCATTACGAAGATAAGCACATTAATAATTTTTGCTTTTTCTTGTATGTATTTTCATTAATGCCTTAAGTTTTAATGCCTTGAGTTAGACAGCATCACAATTCTTTATATTAAATGGGAAACTGGCTTTCCCATTAAAAACAGTTATTTCTGGTTTATTTTGTTGTTGTTCTGTTCTGGAATATTTGGTGTGAAGATGGAGACCAGACTTAAAGACTTGCACTAAATTAACGTAGTAGTGTGCATGTGACAAAGACCAGGGTGTGGAATATGCATCAGTAATACTCATAGTAAAATAATTTTTTTGAAAAAAAAGGAAAAGAAAATATATTTTCTTTGTCTGACATGAAAAAAGGGAATTTTCATCCTCACTGAGTATCTTAGAATGTGGTGGTAAAAAGGCATCACGAGAAAACAATATTTTTATGATCATGTATAAAATGAAATTATGGTATTGATGGTTTCACATCAAATTGTTATGGTTTACAACAAGAAATGAAAACATAAAAAAAAAGCTATTCTCTTGTCACAAATGAATAATGCTATAACAAAATATGTAATTTTTTACATTTATGTGGAATTATTTTTGGAAAAAATTTGGATATTTTTGTGCATCATATGACATACAGACTAGCTGCAGGTAAATACCTCAAAACACAGTTTCCAGTGTGTATAACACGTTTTCCTGATTTTATTTAAATTTTCGTCAGTAGTCAACTTTTATTAGTCATTTGCCATCATTTCAATAGAGATTAACATATTTTCAGTGACAGTTATAGTAATGATGGAATATTTTTTACATGTAGTAAAGTCTAGGGATTTTTGGCTTTGAAAGACTTGCACCTTGTACTACTAAGAGTCTTACACTTTACATGTAGTGGAAACAATTAATCAGAAAAAAATGATAGGACATAAACAAGACTGATATAAACTGATATATATATATAGGATATAAACAAGACTCTTCCACCACAGCAGATGTAAATCCTTCAGCTTAAGCAAGATAACATATTTGAGTTTTATATTAAGCCATTTAAGGCATAAACATGTGGTATTTAGACTTTGGGTTCAAATGTTTTCCTTATTATAGAAACATGAAGAGAGGAGACAAGACATTCAATTATTAGGTTAATTATTATAATTAATTACAGACTTGTATCAATTGCTCTTCTGAAAATTATGTGTCGTTCTTCTGGTAGAAGTTCTGAGTTAATGCTACCTAATGCAACCCATGTATTACCCATTTTAGGATTAAAAATCCAAACATTGAAATAAAATTTTAATGTTCCCGTATTATCGGTACTAATAGTTGAATTCTTGGTTCACAATGATTTGCCTGTTATACTGAGATCTCTGGAGAAAAAAAACCAATGCACATGGTAGTATTTTATCAATACATGGCATTCAAACTATTAGCAAAATAGAATATTGGCTTTGAAGAACCTGAAAGCATCACACATATCAAAGAAAGGTAACATCAACAAGTAAGTGCCAGAAAGCAAAAATTTCATGCCTGAGGCATGAGCTGGGTGTATAGTGTGAAAACCAAGAACAGTCAGTAGAGACAAATTTGGAAGACAGAGCAGATGATTACTGCATCATAATTGTGGACAAATACCTACAATATTTTATCTCTTGTTCATCTTGATTTTGATTTTCCATCATACCCTGGGGCTTATTTATTTCAGCAGTGGGTCTTCTGATCTGACAGAGTTTTTTGTCAACTGCCAAAGAAAGTTAGATAATGAAATCACTGCCTACATAATTTTATTTCTGCAAATGTCCACATTTGCAGTGCCCACTTTGTTTTGCCACTTTGTCTTAGCATCATTATATTTCTTCCTTATTTGTCTTATTTTCCTTCTTTTCTAATGTATCTTGTATCACCAGTTCTTTCCATTAACCTACACACAATTTTCATACTCAGTTTCCTGCCTGTCTCTTTGCATTAGTGATGAGTGAATTCAACCCAGGACACCCGGTGTACAGAATAAACAAAAAGATATGTTTTTGTAACTTAACTGCTGAAATATATATTTTAGGTGGTAATACTACTACCACCTATTATTTAGGCAATAATGCTACTACTATTAATGATCCCTTCAAGTTCCCATTAAAAGATTAAATTGTCATTCTTTATACTGTAGTAACCTTTGAAAAATTGAATAATTTTTAGTGTTAGGAATCAGTCCTAAGTTGAACTGCTATCATCTGCATTGGTCTCTAAGTTTTGTGTTGGGTTTTAATGGCCAGGCTTTGATAGTGGGGGGGCTATAGGTGTGGTTTTTGTGAGAAGCTGCCAGAAGCTTCCTCCATGTCTGGCAGAGCCAATCCCTGACGGCTCCAAGATGGATATGCCCCTGACCAAAGCCAAGCCAATCAGGGACAGTAGTTAGATGTCTGTGATAACATATTTAAAAAGGCAAAAAAAGCTATTGTGCAGATGTAATTGCAGCCAGAAAAGAGCCAAGTGAGAATATGTGAGAGGAACAGCTCTGCAGACACCATGGCTAGTGGAGAAGGAAGGGCAGGAGGTGCTCCAGGTACTGGAGCTGAGATCCCTCTGCAGCCTGTGGTGAAGCCAATGGTGAAGTCCATAGTTAAGCAGCTGTGCCTCTGCAGCCTCTGGAGGACCACAAGGATGCAGAGATCCAGCTGCAACCTATGAAGGAGAGCCCCATGCTGAAGGAGGTGGACACCTGAAAGAGGCGGTGGCCCAACTCACCTTGGGGCTGAGTGACATAAAATGGACTCTGACCCTGAGGGCGGATCCGAGGGCGAGACCCCAGTCTAGGGATTGCCTCCCACTAGGTGTCACTCCCGCAGCATCTCCTCCCTCTGTTCCAGAAGGTTCTGCATCCTTTTACCCCCATTGGTTCAGCTCTTCATGTTTATTAATGCAGTTGGTTGGTTATGTATGAAGCTCTGAAAAGTTCTGTTCTGTTCTGTTTATAATTGGTTGATTCAAAGGTGTTCCTCCCCCAACCTTCTGTAATTGGTCCCTTGTCATCTCCCTGTTGGTTTGCTCCTTTGCTCCTCTCTCTCTCCTCCCCAGTTTAGAAGTCACTGTAACCATTCCCCCCACAAGCCTTTCCTTCCTTGCCTCTCCTTCCAACCAGACCTTCTGCCCCCCTGGGGGTTGAATAAAGGTGGGACTGCAGGCAAAGAGAAGGACCTGTCTCGTCCTTTGCTCTCACCTCTGTTGCCAAGCAACACCTCACTGCTGCCAGTTCCCCTTTGAGCCTCCTGCAGACAGCACTGCGAGCTGCTGACAGGGGTTTGGTTTGTCCACGCTGCTGGGACACCAACCTTGTCGTCTGCCCAGGCCACCGGGTGGACAGCAGTCAGCGAGACAGTGAACCCATGGGAAACCTGTGCTGGAACAAGCTCCTGGCAGGGAGCTGCAGACCTGTGGAGAGAGGAACCCACACTGGAGTAGATTTGCTGTCAAGACTTGTGACCCTGTGGGGGATCCACATTGGAGCAGTGTGGTAGTTTGAGGGGGTCTGGCTTTTTGGGCGTGGTAGGGGCCAGAAAAATGGCTCCTGTGAAAAGCTGCCAGAAGCTTCCAGAGCTGTCCAGCCACGGCCTATCTCTGATGGCTCCTGAAGATGGACATGCTACAAGCCACAGCTGGGCCAATTAGAAAGGAAGGTAATGCCTCTGTGATAACATATTTAAGAAGCAAACACGGGAGTACGCACGTGCGTGCCATATAGCTGTAGTCATGTAGTTATAGATAGGCAGAGGAAAGGAGTACAGCATGTAAAAGAAACAACAGATATGGACACCAGCAAAGTCAGCCAAGAAGAAGAAGGACAGGGGAGGAGGTGCTTTCACCATCAGAGCTGAGACATCTCTGCAGCCTGTGGTAAGGACTGTACCAAAGCAGTGTTTCCCTGCACCCTGACGGTCCATGAAGGAGCCGAGATCCACTCTGCGATGGAGCAGGAGAGGGTGAACTCCTACAGGAGGGACTTTGCTCTGGTGGGAATGGACATGAATAACAAGGCCTTTGCTCCTGGGAACTGAAGGGAGTCAATTGAGTTAAAAAAAAGCTTTGTTTTATTTCCACCCTGAGATGGACCAGCTAGGCCTTGAGAGGACGAAAGAGCAGCAACACTGTCCGGGCGGGCTGTCTGCCAAGAGAGAAAACATAACTTCTGCAAAAATTGCCACAGTCCTTGCGAAAAGGGAAAAAGACAAAACTGCCTCCCCTCCAAATATTTTGCCAAGAAAAGAAAACATCTGAGGAATGAACTGACTGGGAAAAATCCTCCCAGTTCTACTTGCTTTCTGAGGGGGAAGTGGGGAGGACTGTAGGGGGGAGGGAAGAGAAAGAGTGTTCTGGGAAGATGTTTTACTTGCTCCTTTAACTCCATAATAAAGTCNTTTGGGCAGAGCTAAACCACAACAAGCAGGCTGCATTTGAAGGACTACACCTTGTGAAAAAGCGACCCATGGTGGAGCAGTTCATGGAGAACTGTCCACTTTGGGATAGATTCACATTGGAGAAATTCATGGAATACTGTCTTCCACTGGAGGCAGCCCATGCTGGAGCAGGGGAAGGATCCTTCTCCCTGAGTAGTGGCAGGAACAATGTGATGAGCTGATCACAACCCCCATTCCCTGTCTCCCTGTGCTGCTGTGGGAGGAAAAGGTAGAGCCTGGGAAGGAGGGAGGGATGGGCAAAAGGCATTTTTAAGATTTATTTTACTTCTCATTATCCTACTCTGATTTTGTTGGTAATAAATTCAGTTGATTTCCTCAACTTCAGTCTGGTTTGCCCATGATGGTATTTGGTGAATGGTCTCTCCCAGTCCTTATCTAAACTCCTGGACCCTTCGCTGTAATTTCTCTCCCCTGTTCACTTGTGGAGGGGAATGATAAAGTGGCTTTGGTGGGTGTCTGGCATTCAGATAGGTTCAACCCACTACACTATTCAACAAAGACTATTTTATTACAATAATGAAGCCTGACATTGTGGAAAATAAATGGTTTGTACATTTGAAAAAAATTGCAATATTCAACAGGAGCAAAATTTATTGTTTAATGACAGATGGTCAAGATAACCTGCTATAATTTTTACCATTATTCAGGAAATCTACACCCATTTAACCAAGATATGAAACTTAATATAATCTCAATGTTCAGAACTGCAGAAGAAAATTCAGTACATTCTAGGAGATTAATTATGTACACAAACTTCATAATCAATGTTTCAGTATAGAGCTGGATAGGGTGAGTGAGACTCACCCATTCACCTACATGAAGTATGTATATCTGGCAACCAAAAGATCATCAGGATGGTTATCAGAATTGAAATGAAGGACATTGTTGCTCTCTTATTCGCAATATTATTGAGAATACAAATAAGAAAGACAGATGGATATAGTATAAGATCTTACTACTGGGACACTGAATAAAGAAGCTGGCTAAATGTGAGAGAAGCTGTGAAAATGATTAATTGCTGAAGTAGGTGTTGGGTGGGGGGAAGAGAAGACAGGTTATGAGTCTGCAGTAATGTCTGACTGATGCTGGTGACAGATTAAAGATTATTCTTCCCTAAATTACCCTTTAATTTTATTTCCTTAGTTAGGTAATTACAATTGTTTTAAAAATGGCTATGGTGTCATTTTTTCAGATTCTTTATTTTAATTTTTTTATGCTTATACACAGTATGAATAAAAAGGATTTCTACCACTTATAAGTTAGACTTCCAACAGTCTTTATATATTTATTTTGTCAACCACAGAAGAATTTACTGACTTTCATGTTAACTTCACTGACATTAATAAATGTCCCTAAAGCAGCCCTGGCATAAAAAAATGGAAGTAGGTAATCATCAACCTCCCTCAGCTACACTTTAGCTATCATTGCTTTCCTACCTCTTAATGCTAATTTCAGGACTTTCACTTCTGATATCTTAAGATGTTTAGGTGTTGCCATGACACTTCAACATATCTGAAATTAACTGAACATCCTAATGTGGCAACTGTATATGGTTTAGTTATCACAAAGAAAAAGGCACAGATCTGATAATTTATGGTGACAATTTTATGTCCTTTCTCCTTGGCTTTCAACAAGTTGCAGTTTATTTTATCAGATATAAGAACATAGTGTTACAAAATATATTCTACATGTATTTAGCCATTGCATATACACTAAATGGTTTCAATAATTTGTCGGTTTGAACTGCTAGGTGACTGCAACCTTTCTTAAAAGCTAGAATAAAATGTAAACTTTTAATAACATTGAGGAGAAGGCACGTGGTAATTCAGAATTTCACCCTCAGTCCACAAAGAGGTATTGCATAGTCAGGAGCACAAAGAATATAAAAGAAAGAGAACATGCAAGAACCACAAAAATGGAGAGTTCCTGGCTTAGAATGGGAAAAGCCATAATTTTTCATTCTGGACCTTATATTGTTACAAAATATTAATTTATATGCAATGCATACATAGGGATACAGAAGCAGTAAACGTGCTTGTCTTTCACCTTGGTTGAAAAGGAGAGCCTTAACTGCTTGACTGGAAAGAATGAACATATTGTTAACTGCAAAAGGTGCAACAAAAGAAGGACTTCTTGAATAGATGATCTAAAACTAGTGTCAGACTTCATATGATAAATGTTACTTAATTATGACAGGTACTGTGCAAAGTTATTTTTAAAATACCTAGATATTGGTTTATCTTATGCTATAGTATTTAGTGTTTCCTACTACATACTTCACTGATGTATCTTGTCTTGTTTAGCAAACCTGTATAGCTATATTCAAATTGTGGAATTCATGCATAATAACACAGGTATTGAGGAGAAAAAGAAAAATTTCCCACACAAGGTCCTATCAAATTTACTTTTTCCTTCTTTAAAAGTTTATATTGATATTTACCAGAATTGTTTGTTTCTAAATTATGAAATACAGTAAAAATCGTTTTCCATTACCTACTGAGAGAGGAAAAACCAAAAACAATCCTATAATTTTTTTATTTAGAAAAGAAATTTTTAAAAACACTGGCATTATTTTATCAAGGACAATTCATTAGAAAACTACACTAATTTTATTGTTAAATGACTTTATAATAGAACACAAAAAAAAATACTCATCTAATAATTAAAGGATTTCTCAGTGGCTTAGTATGACTACTTACCGGTGCAATAAATCATGCCATGTGAAGATTATGACCAGTTCCATATAATCTTTAGAACAATATCAACTAAACTTGACTTTTTTGGGACTTATCCTATGCTCTGAATAGATGACTATGAATATTCACCTACTCTGGCTGTGAAGATTCTCAGATCACTGTGGTACTCAACCATAGCACCTTCTTAAATTAGGGCTATAAGGGTGAGATAATATATTGATGAAATGGACCCATATTGTTGATAAATGTGAAAAAATTGCTGCTTGAAAGTTTTCTGAATGCATCTTTCAATATGTTGATAATATCATAGTTGCCGTGATGGCATAAGTATATAAGAAAGGCCAGGTTTGAAAAAAAATCAGTGAGAAAGTTAAATCCTAGACCTTTCTCTCTTCTATATATAGCATTTTTCAAAGAATTTAAACACTAGAGATATTCCTCTAGTTTTATTCTTCGTTTTTTAATTGAAAGTGATTAAAATAACACCTTGTGGACAAGTGAGAAGTCAAAGCAATATCGGAACAGTCTTGGGAATGCTGGAGATTTCATACAGGTTGTAGTACATTTTAACATACTGAATATGTAAAAAATTAACTACTGTGGATTGAGCCAGCTGTGAGATTCATGTGAAGGTCTCTCCACATTGGATGGAGGAGGAAAGAAAAATACATGTAGTTGAAACACTGCCGTAGCAAAGACCTCTTTAGCAGAAACTAGAAGTATGACTAGAAACTTTAGAAGTATGATATACAACTGAAGTGAGAAGCACACCTTCTAGATCATAATATTCATGGTCAAAGATTAACAAAGTGAAAGGCAGGAAAAGGTCTAAAAATATAGAAAATGGTAGTAGGAATCATCTTTTAAATAGGTACAATGTCATGAGAAAAGACAGTTTTGCTGCAGCCATTATGGATAAGTCCTTTGGGCTACAACACCTGAGATGCTGCAAGTGTGTAATGCTCTAATATTTCTATAATTTCTAATAGTCCTGTGTAGCCTCAACATAGGAAGTCTGAAGAACATCTAGTGTACTAAGATGGACCTGAGCTTGCATCCATCCTATTTTCCATCCTTTAATTCTTAAAATATTATGCAGCAAAACAGGATCTTTTTTTGCCCTGCTTATAGCTAATTGTGTAATGGCGCTTATCCCGGATGCTCTCGAGGTAGCGACAGCACCTTTATGCGAGCGAAATCCCTGCTGGGATGAGTTGCAATGGTTTTACAACTCTCCCAAAGGACAGAGTTCTAGCTACTGCAGATAACCTGTTTCTGCTGGCTCCTCTAGAACAAGGGTTTCCCCAGGCGTGGTGTTCTAGCACCAATGAGAATAAAAGGCTACACAGAGGGCTCTTCTCTAGGGTAGCAGCCGGTTTATTATGAATCCAATGTTGCGTTATGAGGGTCCAGGAAAGGAGTCCAGAGATATCCAGGTGGCTGGAGTAACCCAGAAGAAAGAGCACGAGGAAGCCCTGCAGGCTCTTTCAAAGGAAGGTGGGACCAGGAAACACCCAATGGGAAACCATGTAGTTCAAAGTGACCAGTGGAGGGGAGAGCCTCCCGGGGCATAGCCATATATGGGATCTAAGGTATGGGTACAGGTAACACATGAGAAATAAGGGATTTTACCACAGCTCAGGTAGAGGGTTCAGATATTGGAGGAAGAAGATTGAAGGCATTGCCTTGGCTTTCTTCCCACCAAACCTGAAGCTCAAAAGCAGCAGCTTCTGCCAAGTGTGCTGCTACAATTGTGTTTCAGTGTAAACCACAGAAACAGTTAAAGACTACAATACAATTTATTTTCCATGAGAATCCTGTATATTTTTAATCAAAATGGGTGTTTAGAATAAATTAATGAAAGTCATTGGAATTAAAAATCATGATATTAAATTAAGTCTACTCCAAGGGTCAAATTCCATAATATTGACGATTTCTTATCCTAATAATACTAATGATTTGATATTTGACTACGAATTCTGATTTAAAAGTTAATATTTGCAAGGGAGTTCTTCACATTCATATCAATATCACAATATTCCATTTCAATGTCATAGAAACTCTGGGTAATACTGAAAAATGAGAATTATTCCTATTTAAGAATCCAGAAAAACTTCTAAACTTTATATTTAAAAGTATGTATATAGGTGTATTCACTATCTGCTGTTGTAGTAGCAATCTAATGAAAGGGAAAAGAATTTTTCATTCACGCCCTAGCTTCCTCCCAGATACCAAGAATGGTTTTGTTAGGAGAAGAGAGCAGGAATTATTTCTATCTGTCTCACAAAACACAAGAGTCTACCACAGTCTCTTCAAGGTGAGCCTGTGGGAAATGAAAATACCAGGAGCCTTTCATGAGCATAGCAAAAAATTTGAATAGATAAAAAAAGACAAAAAAACCCAGATTTGGGTGAAACCTTTAATAACACATTTTAGCTTGTTATTTTAAACAGGTAATTTGCACATCCCTTAGAATGGAAAGTCTGAAGAATTTGCTTTTAATAAGAAGGCTAGCACTTCTATGATGAAAATCTTTATATTAAACGAAATTTTAATGTTCATATTAGGGCCTTGGTATGAAAAAGTAGTCTCTGCTTGCTGTGTTTCCAAATTTTCATTCTTGTCAGAATAACTAATGCAGAATTGGCCGCTTTGTTCATTTTAGGGTCTTTTATTAGTTAGTGGACCAGGTCTCAAAATACATGTTTACCTCCACCTTTCCAGTAAATGCTTAGCTTTTGAGTATGATATCTCTACAATTAACTTGTTATTCATTTCTGTGCTATTTGACAATAGCACTTATGTGCCATTGACAAAACTGTAGATGATAACTCTGGGAAAACAGGACATCATTAGTCTTTTTGCCATGAGGGTGAAAGAAAAGGGGGAAGATGCAATTTATTATATGGAACACTATATACTCTTCACAGGAGCTATAACAGGTTAGCTGGCCTGCCAGAAGAATGAATATTTAGGGTGAAAGTAGATGGTGTTGAAGACAGCAGCATAATAATGTATCTTTGGGCTGTTTTGTATATAGTACTTTAGCCCACTTTTCTTACTTAAAACATCTGGTACCTCATATGTGGAAAAATATGTTCTTTTGAAGTTACAATGTTTTGGTTTTGTTTTTTTTTTTTTGAGGAATTTATCCAGTAAATCAGTTAATGCTTTTTTCTTAGGCAGAGATTTTCTTCTGTATCAGAATTCTACCTGCATTCCTCACACAGAAATCAGGTTGTAGTCAGTCACTGAAAAGTAAGTTGTCTGTGTTCTAGAGATTCATCACTTTGCTATGTAATCACAGTTTTATTGTTATCTGTTTTTTAAAAATAATTTATGATCAGTAGGAAAGGTTGGACTTGATGATTGTTCTAAGATGATCAGGAAGTAAAGGAAGGAAAAAATGCTGATCTATTCTCAATTATGATTTCTATTAATAGTTTTTTAGAATATACAAAAAGCTGGGTCATAGAAAAAGGTGCATTTATAGATGAAGTTATTTCCTCAATACTGACAAAAATTTCCCAATTAATAAAATATTTCCAGACTAAAAAAATCTCCTGTCCTCTTATCTCTCTCAAGCATACATGTTAAAGCAAATAACCATGAAACACACACCTACACTTCATTTTGGTGTACTCCTCAGCATATTATGAGAGCTTAAAATGCTCCTTGTCCCCAGTGACTTGCACTGAATCCTGCTAGTGCTTGACAGCAGTTGTCAGTGCTGGTAGGATGTTAAATGCTGTGTATTTTCCCATTCCCAAAGGATACAAAAGAGATGGAAGACAAAATGTTCAGGAAGAAACAAAATGTTCAGGAGCAGGGGTTTGTAGGTCTTCTTTCCATAATATTTCAGAAGTAAACACATTCCCTAGCAAAAAAAAAAAAAAAAAAAATCTCTAAGGTAGGGTCAAGGATTTAAAAATATTTATGAACCTCAACATACCATTTAGAAAAATGCAGCAGACCTCCAGTTAGTAATGAAAAGTGATATTGACAGAGATTTGCTTAAGATTTCAAAATTATTTCTGAGATTCAGTGAGAATTACACCTGTTTGATTCTTCTATTTTTTTTTTTTACTTAGGTTTTGTCAAGGCCAGGAGAAAAACATGCGAGGGAAAGTATCATTGTAAAACATTTCATTTAACATATGTTTGTTCTTAGAATACAATGTGTTTATTTTGAAGAATAGTTATATACCAAGCTGGCAGTAAGATGGAATAACTTCAACATAGTTAAGTATATTACACTATCCATTGGTGGTACAGTGCATATGGTGTGTCTGGACTTAGTCAATGACTGACCATATTTTTGGGTGAAAATTCAGTATTTAGATTTTTAATTTATGTCCAAGTTCCACTTTAGGTATTTCTGCATTACTGGAATTATATATCTCATACTGATTGGTCTTATATTCTTACTAATTTCTCATTGATCATGAGAAAATGCTCATTTTTA
The DNA here is from genome assembly GCA_013398175.1 of Climacteris rufus. Classification (NCBI taxonomy): domain Eukaryota; kingdom Metazoa; phylum Chordata; class Aves; order Passeriformes; family Climacteridae; genus Climacteris; species Climacteris rufus. Next base: position 64,189 of record VZRZ01006272.1, on the reverse strand, counting down.
TTTGGTTAAATTTTATAAGAAAATGGAATACGTATGTCATGGGTGACAAATATAAAAACCTCCTGAAAAAAAAATCTGTGTTATCTTGTTTCTTCTTTCCTTAAAAGTATGTTGCTAACATAAAAACAACAACCCATTGTCATGTTTTCCCAGTTGAAAATTAAGCATCACAAAGTCACTCACTCAACCACCTTCTCTCCCCCTGAACCCCCACAGAATAGGGAGGAGAATAAAAAGAAAAACTTGTCATTTATTAATTGAAAACAAAGTAATATGGAATAATAATAGGAAAAACAGGATGATGATATTATTATTATAACATCAATAATAATAATAATAATAATAATAATAATAATAATAATAATAATGGGAAGGGAAAAAAAACAAAATAGTGGATCACAACATGGTTGTTTACCACCCACTGACCAATTCCTGACCCTGTTCCTGAACCCAGATGGGCCTTCCTTCTGGGTAAGTCCTGCAGTTTATATTCTGGGCAAGATCTTCTATGGTTGTGGAATATCCTTTTGGCCAGTTCAGGTACCCTGCCCTGGCTATGTTACTGCCCACTTTTCATTTGTTACCTCCTCAGTGGCAGAGTATGAGACACAAAAGAAATACCCCAAAAGTCCTTGACTTAGGATAAACACAACATAGCAAACCCAAAAAGTCGTGTGTTACCAACATTATTATCATTATGAAACCAAAACACAGCACTGTACAAGATGCTGAAAAGAAATTTAACCTATCCCCTCTGAAGTCAGGACACACATACATACAAGAAAACCTCTTTTCGTCTACTTATAAAAGAGTCTTTGCAGTTTACCTTGGTAAACATCTGGAGATACGTTTACCTAGATATGACCTGTTGCCTGATGTTTTATCAGATCTTTATCTGCTCTCAAGAAGACTTGATACAAAACCTGTCAGCTATAAAATTATATACTTTTTGTCATGTGAGTGATAGCTTTGGAAGAGTTTCACATTGAAAACACCACCTGCCCATGAAGACATGGTTCAGACTTCTTGCAAATGTATAAATCAACTGATGTAGTTGTAAGATGTATCTTGTGACTGTCACATCATTCACTTTTTAGATGTCAAATCTGTCATGTTTCTTGATTGAAGTACTCTTACTGCAAAATACCTGATATTTTTTTCCTATTGTTCAATCAAGACAAGGCCATGCCAGTGAATAGCTGGCTTTTGAAAGTATCACCTAGAGAAAACAGTAACAGGTCCATCTTGTACCAAGATCTCCATGCATTGTCTCTGTTTATAGTTGTAACCCTCAGTGGAGTTACATTTCTACTATGTATTTTAAATCTGCCTACATGTTGTGGAAATGACACAACACAGTGGTTTTTCAACTAGCTACAAAATAGCCTTGAACTGAGGACATTTTAGTCAAGATACAGAAAAGTGTACTGCATGTGAATTTGTGCTAGAGCTCTACCAACTTCTTTTCCATCTCAACACAATTCAAATAGGAATACATAAAAATTGAATTAAAATAGGAATACATAAAAATTATGGGGGTCCCCCTTCACTTTGTGACTTTTGAAGGAAGATGTTATGTGTTCCCTGCTTTGTTGCCAGGTAGCAAAAAAAAAACAAAAAAAGAAGAAAAGCAGGGAAACACAAAAGAAGGTAAAAATTACAAAAGTGCTGTAGGGACTACATAAGCCATGGCAGGTAAAGACAAGTACTGTAGAACAGGGTGGGAATTTCTGGCGGAAATTTAAGGTACAAAATCATCAGAGGAAATCTGTGGGTTCAAGGTAGTTATGAAGAGCTAAGTAGGTAATTAGAGGAATAGAGAACCTCTACTGCAAGGAAAGGCTGAGAGAGTTGAGGCTGTTCAAACTGGAGAAGTGAAGGCTGCAAGGTGACTTTGTTGTGGCCTTTCAGTACCTAAAGGGGCCTACAAAAAGCCTGAAAGGTGGTTTTTTACAAGGCTATGCAGTGACAGAACCAGGTGCAATGCCTTTAAATTGAAAGAGGGTGGGTTTAGATTAGATATTAGGAAGAAATTCTTTATTGTGAGGGTGGTGAGGCACTGAAAGAGGTTATCTAGAGAAGCTGTGGATGCCCCATCCCTGGGCATCAAGGGCAAACTGGATAGGGCCCTAAGCAACCTGATCTAACAGAAGGTCTCCCGGCCCATGGCAGAGGGATTGGAACTAGAGAATCTTTAAGGCCCCTTTCAACACAAACCACTTTATGATTCGATGATGATGATGTCTCTGAGACAGGTATTAAGTGAGAGGTGAATGAGAGTTACAGCAGTGGGGATCTGATGTTCACATTAATGTTTATTAACTCCTTCACTTATCACATAATTCCTACATTTTTCTTATGCTGAAATTCTTCAAAAATTTTGACCAGCATCTTTTTTTTTCTCTGTTCTAAGGTATGTTGTAAGATGACACCACTCCAAGGCTGGGATTTCATCATGCTTAGGGAGACAGGGTCTCTGCTTTGGCTGGGAGGTGTTTGCAGTTTGACTGCACAGCTGAGCATGTATCCCAAGGACATACACAGACACATATGTACTACCACAGACACACAGGTCTGATTCCATATATTGTCGTAGACAATACCTCCTGCATCACTCTGGCTCCTGGTGCTGGCATCACCATCCCAGGGATCCAGCACACCTATTTCACTGTAGTGTCTGGTACCAGCCCACTCACACCCCCAACAACCAGCTCCTCATAGAGTCACAGAATGGGTAAGTCTGGAAGAAACCACTGAAACTCACCTGGTCCAACCTCCCTGCTATAGCAGGGTCTCCTAGACTACATTGCTCAGGATTGTGTCCAGACAGGTTGAGTATCTCCAGTGAAGGAGACTTCACAACTTCTCTGAACAAGCTGTGCAGAAGTTGTCACTGGCAAAGTAAAGAATTTCTTTCGTATCTTCAGTTGAAATTTCCTGTGTTCCAGTTTCTGTCCATTGCCTCTCATCTTATTGCTTAACACCAGTGAGAGGAGTCTGACTCCATCCTCTTGACACCCTCACTTCACATACTTACATACATGGATAAGATCACCTAAATACTCTGGTTCTTACTCTTGCACAGGATAAATCAGGTGGCACAGGGAGACCTACCACAGGATTTAAGAAGACAGCTGCAGGGCTGGGAGATAAAGCAGTTGATGGGCCATGGCCTGCACACAGCTGGACCATCCTACACACAGTCCTGTCTGTCCCTTACCCCCATTGCTCCTTCCCACCCCTTTCCCCACATGCTCCTTCCTAAACCATGTGTGGTCCCACTGACACACCCCTTGAATAGCCCAAATCCCCATGTTCTTGTTTTCTTCTTATTACTGAAAAAGCCTGGGCTGTTCCTCTCCAAAGCTGTGCCCATAATTTCTTCATGGGCATTTGACTCGTGACTGGGCACTTTTTGTCCTTGGCAAAGACTCTGCTGTCTCTTGTCTGCTGGCTTTGTATCTCTGTGTCTTCTTATTTATCACTTCCCCCTGTATTTATTACCCCCTTTTCTCTGAAGAGGTCCTTGATGGGATGCTCCCACATTCCACATATGCTTACTATTTGCCCTGATAAATTTCTTTTCTTTCATGACTAATGGAAAGTGAAGATATTCTTTCAAGTATTATTCTGAAAAAATAATTTATATTTAATAATAATATTACCAATAATAATAACAATAATATTAAGGGCAACAATAAAAACAAGAAAAAACATAGAAAAATGAAGAAAAATATAATTCAGAACTTCTGGAGGAGCCACCAGTGAAACACTCTCTCTAGCAACCCTGCTGACAGCTGTGCCATTGATTTTATTAGTGCTATGACTTCAAACAGTATCTTTTGCATGGGGTGTTAATTAACTTCTGGGCTTGGAGAAAATGGAAAAAAAAATATAAACAGGTATGCCTTGATGGGATGACAGGTTGTTTCAGCCTGCTTCAAAACTTCATATTTTTTCTCTCCTCACCCTTTGTCACATTCAAAGTATTCATGTATGTTCAAAATGTATTGCACATTGTAATGATTAACTCGCTTTTATTTCTGGATCATTTAAACAGAAGTTTTCTTTTGCATATATCTTGTGGTTTTCTTGCACTGATGTCCAATTAGAAAATTAATTGGAAAGAATAATGTGTAAGATTTTCTTTCTTCTTTTTCTTTTTATTTGCTCGTTTGTTTACTTGTTTCCTTCCCTCCCCCCCTTTTTTTTTACCTACATGAAGAGACGTAGGAGGCAAATTAGAGACTGCCTTTCTGCAGTCTCTTTGCTTCAGCAGCTACAGTATATCTACAACAGGAGGCTAGTCTGTCTCAGTGTTCTTTATTGTTGAAGAAACCAACCTTCACTGGGAGGGCAGATATCAGTGTGTTCTACATTCTCACTGAGTAAAATGAAGTCAGTGGTGTCACAATCACCCAAGGTAAAGTTATTGCTGTTAGGCCACAGGAAATATAGGACAAATCAGTGTTGATATCAAAGGGGATTCTTATTAGTTAGGTGATTAGTCTAACATGCTCAAAGGATTCCCTGCTGCATTTAGATTGTTAGAGATAGTAACAGACAGTGCTGCTGTCTTTGGATTTTGGCCCACAAAGAATTAATTTATCTTTGTTACCGTTTCTGAGTGAGAGTGTAATTTATGCTTTTGTCATTGTTGGATTGGGGCTTACTTTCCCATTGCATTACATCTTTTGTGTTCAGTGAAAATGCAGTGTACAATATGAAGAAGTTAGAAGAGAAATGAGACTCAGATCTTGACTCCTGTGGTGCAATTTACTTGGTCAGAAATAGATAAAAGAAGTGGGCTTTTTTCCTAAATGCATAATTAATCAGCAGTTTCTATTGCCAGAAGGCAGCAGTAACGCTAGGAAGTTAGTAGCATTTAAAGATACTTAAACTTTTTATGAGAGTAAAGTAATATTTTATAAAGTTTTTTAAGAAGTTTGAAGCTGTTCTTTAAAGCAAAAGCCAACCATTTGACTGGTCGAAGAGGAAAGTCCTTATGCCTGTAAAAGGGCTTTCTAAACTTGATATGGTTCATGTCATACTGATTACAATTGAAACAGTTATCTTCTTTTAAAATATGTCAAATAACATAGTATTTCCTAGGTTCTTAAGACAGACTTAGAGAAAATACATTTAAAGACCAAATCAGTGGAGACTGAATGCAAACATGATTTAAATTTAAAAGGATTTTATAGTAAAAGATATCATCCTCTTGTGTTATAAAATACCTCTGATTCAGATACCAGTGGCATTACTAAAGTTCCAGTGGTTCCAATTAAATTTTATCTCAGGCATTTAAAATTATAACTGTAAAGAGAAATTAAATTGTACTAAAGAAAAGTTGTCTTTGTTTTTATGAAAAGGCAAGTTACAGTGGATACTGGTATTCAACACACAGAAGTCCTCAACTTTTTCATTATTGAAGACCTGTTGAAATGGTGTAGAGAATATGTTTTCCTCTGAGACCAGATTTGCTGTGGAATCTGCAGTTTGTTCTTGTCTTGGCTAGCTAATTCTGTGAAGGTGGAAGGCAGGTGTATTTGTACATGTGCAGTCCAGAATAATTAAGGAGTCTGTGGCTTATGTTCTAATATTTTATTTAGTTTCTGTCCACAGTGCTGTGATCCCTTCTCCTTTACCTTAGTAGACACAATAAGTCCTGTTTGAGGAGAGATGAATAAGTGGGAATAAAGTTTGTGAAAGTATGAGGTCAACAAAAATACAAAAATATTTTTCTTGTACTGTGAACTGCACAATATACTTAGCTCATTAATGAAAATAAGACTGAGTGGTACTTTGAAATGATAAATAAAATTTCCTTTCTCCTTAATTAGAAGCAATGTAAACACACGGAATAAAGACAGAACTCTGAAGAATGATAAACAGTCATGACATTATGATTTAAAATATCATATGAAATCACATTGCATACATTATATTCAAATTATATAATCTATTGAATATTATATATTATGTATTTTATGTTAGGAATCACATACATGTTATATAATTTGTATGCTGTGTTGTATCTCCTACACAGATTTCCGTCACTCAACTCGTGTCATAAAATACAGTGACAGAAAAGATTATTCTGACAACATAAAAAGAACTCTTCTCCAGCAAAGAGAAGTACCACAGAATCATCTGTGTTGAAAAAGACGCAGAAGCACAATCAAGTCCAAGTCTTAAGTGAATGGCACATACAGGGATTGAACTCACAATATTGGCATTATTAGCACCATGCTCTAACCAACTGAGCTATTCTCAGGATCATAATTTTCCTTATTTATTTTTGAATTATCTAAAAGTTGCTGCGCCCATGTAAAATCAGAGATAAAAGCAATAATATCATAATGACACTGACTTGTATCTTTTGTGGTACAGCAAAAAGGAGGTTGAGAGATCTTGAATTCAATGATGCCAAAGAAGAGTGTCTCTCAAGACTGTGTTGTCTCATCCTCCTGTGCCCCAGTTGCAGAAAACAGCCCCTTACTGAAACTGTAACATACATTAGGGTCACAAGAAAGTGAATACCTGGCTTAAAAAAACCAACAGTGTTTGAAAGATCTTCTTTTAACACTACAGTGACACACAAGGTGACATTTTTAAAAATAAAACAAACCTGTGGCCTATTTTCACTGGATTCTTTTTTTGTTGTTTTCTTTTCTCAGATTCTTCTGCTTCAAACATCTGTTCCCCTTAAGTGGTGTTGCCAGCCTTTGAAGCCTTAGCATAATGAGACTGTTGCTTACAATTTTAATATGATGTCATTTTATTCTGCTCAGAGCAGATCTAATTAATGCCTAATTAAGAATCCATCCAAGGTCACTGATGTCAATAAAGCCGAACAAATGTTCAGAAGGATAGCAGTTTGGGGAATCAGTCTGTCCAAGTATTAAGCCTGGTGTAAGGCTCTGAAGTCTCTGTGTGTATCTTAAGAAAGGTGCCAACTTCATTTTAAATACACAGCTTCAGCCATTTCCTGTTGACTGCTTGCTTGCCTTTTGCATTAAAACTGTAGCACAAAAACTGCAGGAATTAAAGAAGACTTCAGTATCTGGTATACAAAATTAGCTGTATCTTTTCAATATAAATTATTTTGTAGTAAAGTGCACCTTAGCAATAAAGATATCTGTAAAATTTCCCATGGTAGGGATGATCCTTAACTCACTGGATTATAAAGTGATAAAATGACATTTTTTTCTTTGTCATTTCCATTAATTCAGACTGGAAATCTGTTGTCTCTGCCAGGAGCTGTGGGAAGCAAGGAAAGCTCAACATTTGAAATGTAAATTAATCCCTTTTGACAGGTAAGGAAAGATTGAGCTGAAGATATAGGAAATGTATATAACATTTTATTACTGATTATAGGTATTTGCTTGTACTTGCTCTTAAAGGTATACAAATTATGCAAAGTTTAACTGCTTATTCCCATGCAGAATATAAACCCTGAAAAAAAATGCTTATAGAAAGGATGATTAGGACCTTATTCAGGAAAATGTTTATTACACTTCTAGAGTCACACTAGGAAAACTTGTATAGCATACCTCTTTGAGTTACTAAATAAATTTCCTCCTGGTAAAAAGCATGTACAGATGTCCTAAGTCAGGGGAAGTTTCTGTACTCTGTTCTGAAGCAGCAGGTTTCAGCTGGCACATGGATGCAAATCAGTACATGAGCTAGTTAACCTCTAGCAGAGTGGTGACTGCCCAGTAGTTTCACCTTTCTTAGATTTCTTTCCATCAAAAGAAATTTTCAAAGGGAATTCTTTATCTTGGTAAAAGGCAGTTGCACTTTTTTAAAAAAAATAGATTTGACTACTTGTACTTATTCTGACACAAAAGAAGTGAAAGTTGAGGTCGTTTACCTTCCACACAAGACCTATGGAATTCACTGTCAATTCACACTGGAATATTTGACTCTTGTGTAAATAAATCAGATAAACCCTAATTTCCTTTGAATTCTAATGCTGGAGACTCAAATTGTTTTTTTCATGTAGAGGGAATGTGAACATAATGCTGGTTTTGATCATATTTCATTTTATTGTTGAGGAAAACAGTGAGTTCCACATGGGAATGGAAGAGGCACTGACTGAGAGATTATGGGAGGATGAGGATGACTGAGGATTAAAGGGAGGGCAGAATCAGGTGACATTATACCAGGCATCTGATACAGGCCCATGGCCCAGGAAACTGAGCAGATGAGGCCCTCTATAGAAAGATAGGAGTTGCCTCACATTTGTAAGTCCTCTTCCTCATGGGGGATTTCAAGCACCCCAATATCTGTTAGAAGGACAACACAGCAGTACATAAGCAATCCAGGAGCAATTCCAGCAATTCCTGAAATGTGTTGATGGTAACTGTGCTTCTCCAAGAGTTAAAGGAGTCAGTGAGGAGAGGTGACATGCTGGACCTCCTTCTCACCATCAAGGTGGTGCTGGTGAGGAATATGAAACTCAAGGGCAGCCTTGACTGCAGTGACTGTGAAATGGTGGAGTTCAAGATCCTTAGGGCAGTGAGGAGGGCACAGAGCAAGCCCACTAACCTTCAGGAGAACAGATTTTGGCCTCTTCAGGGGTCTGCTTGGTAGTGGTTTGGCATATAGGCATGAAGGGAAGCTGATTAATATACAAGGATCAGGAGCAATACCTAGCAACAAAGAGAAAGTCAGGTGGAAATGCCAGGAGGCCTTCAAGAAATTCCCAGACAATACCATGCATCCATATCACCTGGGCAATAACCTCGCAGAGATGGCTAACTGTGTGCTGGGTTGCACTAGCAAGAACATGGGTCAAGAGAAGTGATTATTTCCCTCTTCTTAACACTTAGATGACTTCTTGAATACTCTCTTCACTTTCAGACCCTAGATTGCAAGAGAAAGATTGGCAGTCTGGAGACTTTCCAAGGGGTAGATATGAAGTAAAGGAAATTGGACTATGTAACAATTGCACAAAAAGTACAATCAAGTGACAGTGGTATGGTGACAAGTAGAAAACAAGTAATAGACATGTCTCCTCTGAGATAACACACAGGTAAAATTGCAGGAAAACGTAATGATCAGTTCTGCTTACTCTGTCTTGAAGCAGAAAAGCCCAGACAGGTAATAGTTTATGTCACAATTTCAGATAGACAATCTAAAGACAATTTGATCTAAGCTACACTATCATTTGTGGAAAACCAAAATATTATATGCTTATAAGAATACATTTTATATAATGTTATCAATATGTTATATGCTGTATAATATTTTAATTATTATTACTTATCTAATATTTCTTATATACTTGGTATTTTTGAGCAATCCCAAAACAATGGTTGAGACATTTTCCCAAAATAGGTTCCCATTTTTATTCTACACCCTTCAAAATGTGGTTCTCTGATATTATTTCTGAATACGTCTCCTTTACTTTAGCATCCAGAAGGATTTAATTCCTTGATAGTACAATTCACATTTCTCAGATGTTTTAACACTACTTTTTTAAGATGCATTTTCTTGATATGGTTTTCCAGAAATGACTTTCAGGTAGCCCCAGGGTATTCCAGCATCTTCTTCTGCAATGACCTGATTTTGCATACATTCTTGTTTTATGGTCATTGAAAATTCATTCTACAGAGCAATGGTCCACTGGAAGTGCTTGTGCGTGTATGTGTGTGTATGTGCATGTGTGTGCATGCACGCATAACAGATTATGATTTTGCAAGTATGTTGCCCTGACTTTTGCAGTTCTGAATGTTGTCATTCTTTTGTAGCTAGTTTCTCACACTTTTCTATGTAAACATGGCCATGTTATTGTAACTGTACCTTATCATTTACATTCCTTTCTCCTGGGCACAGAACTTTGATGGACATTTCCTTTGACCACTGTGATTGAGGGAGGAAGAACTCATTTCCTCCAATGAATAGTGATTTCTAAATGTATATAAAATAAAGAAGGCGGGTCTTGCTCGCCCCTTCCTGCTCTTGAGAGAGCCATCTTGAGATGGTGTCTCCATCTCTTCTTTTGTGTCATTACTGCGACACAAGTACTTTTTAATTCTATGCATCTATCCATAGCAGTGATACAGGTTTTAGATCAATGTTATCTGTGTAAACTGTCTTGATTCTGTTCAGGATGCAAGAGTACAACGACAGACTGAGGAAAATGAATTTTTTTTTTTAGTGTGGAGAAGAGAAGGAAATTTTACTGTAGTTTTAATTTACCTTGGTTCTAAAAAATACAGTGCCAGATGCCACTCAAAAGTACAAGTTATTGGGATGGGTGGCAATGGACATAACTTGCAAATATGAAAATTTTGATTGGATATAAGAAAAAAAAATTATTCAAGAAAGGAGTAGTTAAAGACAGGAGTTTCCCAAAGGTAGCAACAGTCAAACCTAAATTTTGTTCTCAATCTATGAAGATAGTAAAGTAATATAATAAAGACTGAATTTCTAGATTTATTAGTTGGGGAAATATTCTGAAATAATGAAAGTAAATGAATTCTTGAATACATTGAAAATTATCAAATACGGAACAAATATGTTTGTTGTGTGAAAAAACAGATTACAGAATTCATTTCCATGGGGAGCATTCATTAGTTTAGAATTCAGAAGGATTCTCTAACAAGGTTACAGCAAAAATCCTTTTTCAATCTAATGGAAAATAACAGACTTTGTAACACAGAGGTTTGAATCAAAGTCTGTCAGTGATGAAATAAGACCTATCAAGGGAAGACTGTCTTGTCTTTTCATTATTCCCCCCACACACTCCACCCCAAACTGATTTTAGTTAAAAGTAAAAAAAAAAAGTGAATAATGACTAAAGAAAGACAGCACATTCATTTCAGGGTAATATCAGCAGTCAGCTGCTAGTATTCCTCAAGAATGTTAAGAGTGTTTCTTGTGCTAAATCTTCCATCTCTGAGACTGAGTCACGTGCTTTGTTGCAGAATGAATGTCTGCCACATTATCTGATGGCCTTGAATTGTTCTCAGAGAAGACAAGGAATATTTAAATTTCGGCAAGTCACAACAGTTCAAGCAATGCATCAGCATGAAGAGAGAAACAGAAAATGGTGCCAATTCAGCCTGGAAAGTGTGCATGTGACTTAGCTGCACAATGCTGAAGATTTCAGTAATGAAAACATTGTACTAAAAATGCTTTGAGTAGCATGCTTGTATCCATAGTCAAAGATTAGAGATATTTGAGCTCAAGATAAAACTACTTCAATTGAGCAGTACTTTCTGCTACAATTTGCATTGAAGTAAATTAATCAGTTATATGATATTATTCACATGGTTTTGGAGCAAAACACAAACCTTACACAAAGAATGTTCTCAATAGAGTCTCCACATCTGCAATATGTGCAGGATGAAGAATATTACTAAAATAATACACCTCTTACAGGTAAAAAAACGGTTATTCCAGATTTCCAGACAAGAAGCTGAGTAAGAGAGTAAATTCACTCAGGTCTGTGCATCACTAACTTCCTCAAGCTCAGTCTCAGAGGGTGCATAAATCTGTTGCGGAATGGAACTGAATCTCAACCAAGGAGATTAACTGAGTTGATTTTGTAACAGAGAGAGGTCTACAGCATATTTCTTTCTCAGCCTAAATGTTATCAGAAGATTATTTTATCAGAAAATCATATTACACCTCTTCAGGAGTTATACTTTTTGTCATGTCTGTTCCAGAGACAGAAGGTCAAATTTTGAAGTATAAATCAGTACACCTGAACTGATTTTAAAAATATAGTGCTCTATAAAGCTAAGCACATCCAATGATGTCCATATAATTTAAATTTTAACATGTTTATGCTTTCAGGTCATAAGCAAACTATAACTTCTGGTGAACAATACAGTCCTTTTTGAGATGCTATAGATAGAAACAGTCCACCATTTATTAACAGAGATGCAGGTAGCATGAAATATTTTTAGTTCTCCTTTCCTTCTAAGAGGATGATCCTTGTCTTCTGGCCAAACAAAAAGAAACCCATACATCTTATAACTATATATAATAAGGATTTATATCTCCCTGATATTTTGATACTTCTAAAAGTTGCTGTATGTCCTTGGTGACACACAAGCAGCTTTTGTCCCATACTTTTAAATTTTCTGCTTGCATAATAGGGGATTCATAGTAATGGATTGAATCCGCTCTTTGCAAACTGTGGTAAGTGGTGATCTAGCAAACACATTCAAGTGTTCTGTAAGTTTTCTTGTGTAATGAAAGTTCATTTCAGAATTTCGCTAAGAATAACTGTCCCTTTGTCTAAATCTGTTGCCAAATAATTAATCCATTCCTCATGTCTGATAAAAACAAAGATACTATAGTGACAATGATGTTTAACTCAGTAGTTAATTGTTGTGGATTTTTACTTTCCATGCAAAATTATGTCATCCAAGTGCCTTTCTAATTATCTTTAACAGCAAAACTCTACTTTATACTTTTTTTAGCAGCCTTCTTACTGCTATTATTTGTACTCATTTTAAGTCCCTGCCTCCACTATGAAGTTCTTCATAGCTACTGGCACCAAAATCTGATCATCAGCTGACCAAGGTAGGAGATTTAAAAACAGGACTTCCAAATGCATGGAGAAGTATATTATATTTATGATATGATATGCATACCTGAAACTGGGAGAAGTCCTGTCTTCTGTTGTTGTGTCTCTACACATGAATCCAGGTTGAATGTAGTACTGTACTCTGAGTTCTTTCTTCTTCCTCTCACAGTTACATATCAGCTGTGTGAGACTGCTCATTTTAATCTGGGGAGAAGTGCAGGAGGTATGTTCATAATACAGTGTAGCAATGTGGTAAATATTCTATTCATCTCCATATGAGAAACAGGAAGAGTCAGACAATTCTTTTAGTTGGCAATTTATATGTCAACTGTTGAATCTACTCATTACTGAGCCTGCTTTTTCAAAAGATTATGTGAGGATGGAATGAAAAATTGAACAAACCCCCCTGTATTTCAAGAAGCTAAGCAACAGCTCAGGATTGACATAAAGAATAAAAATTGTTTCAAAAGTTTTAGGGGAAAAAAGAATATTTTGTTATCCCTCAGTATATTTTCCATTTTCCATAATTATTTTCCTTTTCTTTTTTTTTGTCCATACCCCGAGAGATAGTAAGGCCTTGTCATATAGTTGGTATATCTTTTTCTCTGTCTTTTTAAATATTTTACTTCTCTGTCATTGTCTTTATATAAAAATGTTTCTCAATTATGGTTTCGATACTTCTTTGGAATGTTAATGATTTGCCTGAAAAAAATCTCACAAATCAACTTCACTCCCTTTGAAAATCTATATCAACACATATGTGTGTTTTATGTGTATATCAATTGATAAATATATGAGGACAAATCTAATCTCAAATTAGAGATATCACTGAGCTATTGACAGCTGCTCAACTACTGCCTATCCCATTAAGCAAATAAATCTCATCTTTCTAAGTTTCTTGCAGTCAGCATACAAAAAAATTACCCCCCCTGGAAATTGCCATTATTATTCAGAAGATGTCTTTCATCTTTCTCTTTGCTCCAAACCAAAGAGCAGAAAAGGTCTGCATTTGTTATGAACTCAGAAAAATCTCAATTGAACTTTTACTCATGAAACTGAATTTATGAAACCCTAAGCAACACAACTTAGAATGGAAGAAGTGCATTTCCTTGGTTAGGTTTTCAAGTTCAGGGACCTACGGTCTTCTTTTTTTCTTCCCAGAGGCATTAAATGTCCTAAACTCTATAATGCTCAGGGCTTTCCATGTGCTGTTTGTAGTCTGCCTTTCTTCCAAGCTTTGTAACATTTCACACAAGTTCGTGTAGCTTTTCCAAAGCCTCTGTAATTTTCCAATTTTCTCATGCTGCTGGCCTTGTTCTAATACTGCTATTAGCCTGCATCTGCAAACCCTGCTATTGTTATGTCAGGTTGCCACTAGTGAAAAGATTGCCACAGGCTTGAGAATTGTGTCAACTTCCCCTTGATCTTTTCCTATCCCTTATTTTGCCAGTTTATCCAAAAATATGCATGAACAACATTTATTGACCAGTCAGCATCACAAAACCTGAAGAACTTTAACAGGGTCAATTGCAAGCTCCCGCACCTGGGTGGGAGCAAGCCAAACACAAGTACAGGCTGGGAGAAGAATGGATCAAGTCTAACCCTCAGGACTAACCTAAGCTCAGTATGACTCAGCAATGTGTGCTTGCAGCCCAGAAAGACAACCACATCCAGGCTGCATCAAAAGAGGTGTGGTCAGAAGATTAAGGAAAGTGATTCTGCCTCTCTGCTCTTGTGACACCCCATCTGGAGTGCTGTGTTCAGCTCTGGGGCCACCAGCATAAGAAATACGTGGATCTGTTGGAGTGAGTCCAGATGAGGGCCATGGAAATGATCAGAGGGCTGGAGCACCTCTTCTATGAACAGCAGCTCAGAAAACTGAGTTTGTTCCGACTGGAGAACAGAAGGCTCCAAGGTGACTGTGTATCAGTTTTCCAGTACCTAAAGGACACCTAAAAGAAGGCTGGAGAAGGACTTTTCACAAGGGCATGTAGTGATAGGACAAGGGGAATGCCCTGAAACTGAAGGAGGGTTGTTTAGATTAGATATTAGGAAGAAATTCTTTACTGTGAGGGTGGTGAGACACAGGAACAGGTTGCCCAGTGAGGTTGTGGACTCCCCATGCCTGGAAGAGTTCAAGACCAGGCTTGAAAAGGCTCTGAGTAACCCAAACTAATGGAAGGTGTGCCTACCCATGGCAGGGGGGTTGGAGATAGATGGTTTTTAAGCTCCCAACCCTAACCATTCTACAATTCTGTGAAAACCTTGCCCCTCCCAGCCTGTCATATCATGCTCCAATAATCACTAATAATCAGAAACAACCATGAAGTACTTTAGGCAGATCCTGAAAAAACCCTTAAAGTTAATGTAGAAAAAACTTTATGGACAATCACTTATTGGAGTGTAGAGTGGTCCAACAGGGAGGCTTGCCTTGGAACTCTGTTGCATCTCCTCCTCATTTTATTCCCCCTACGCCTTTGCATTTTGTCTGTTCTTTTCTTTTAACTTCCTTTTTGTGTTTTTTTTCTTTTCACCAGCTTCTTCTCTCTTTATGCAATTTGTATTTTTATTTTCCCCTAAAGTAACAATTACATTTCCCATCAATTTATGTCATAATCTATGGATCCAATGAAGAAATATTTGTGCATAAAAGCCTGTCTCAACACCTGTGCAAAAACTTGCAAAGACATTTTCATACCAAACCTTTTTTGAGATCTCCTTAGACTTCTAATTCTCTCACATACTTCAAAGGGCATCTTGAGCACTTAATTTGGGACTGAGAACTCAATCAACCATAGCATGCATAGGTCAATTTAACATTTATAAGATTTTAGATATCTTGCATAAGCTTATTACAGGAAAAAAAATTGATAGACCTCAAGCCTTACCATGTTTGAAGTGTTACTTCATTACATTTTCATTGAAGATTAAATTAATCTAAAAGTTTTAAGAAAATATACCCTTGTTTCATGCTTTTAAAAACTTGTTTCTACCTGCTCAAAATGAATGTCTTCTGATAGCACATGAAGAACAGTGTTTTGTTTTCCCTTTTCAAAAGAAAAAAAGGCTTATACAATAAGAAAATTAGATGTTGAATTGAGTAGCAATGGTAGCATATCCCTTGCTATTTTGTACCTTCACACATGAGATAGGATGCAAGTAATGTTCCAGGAGTGTTCATAAATGTTATTCATCCCAAATATTTATAATTTCAGCATAAACAGAGAAAAAGTGATGACACCCTGTTCTGCATGGGAAGAAGCAATGTGTATGTACTATGAATTCTCTTTTCAGCTTCTTCTGAACTGGAACACTGAACAGCAAAAGTAAAATTAAAAGGAAACTCCTAACATATTTTCAAAACAAGCATTTTGTATCAGTGAGTTTGATATTCTGATATCACCTATTTATCAAGAATTTTCCTTACATTAATTGTCTTAACATTTATTTTCTCCCTCTTTGGGTGAAACTGACTTGTGAATTTATGATATTGCATTGCAAGGATTTTACTGCTAGGGTTCCTGATTCAGCATTGTTTTTCCAGTGCTGTTCTCCTTGATCTGATTTCTTTCCATTAATTTCTTGCAAGTTAGTTTCTTTAGGATTTGGTTTCACTTTTTTTCCTGCATTGTAGAGTTTGGGATTTTATTTTCTCCAAAATGTCCACGAGACTATAATGGGGATAAACAGATGAGATAGAACTATTGCAAAAAAGCCTCTGGAACTTTACAATTAATAAAAACTGTCAGAGTTGAGATCTGAGGAAATAATGTTCCCTTTTAAACACAGGTAATATACAGGTAGCAATGTAATTTTCTGTTTAAGCTAAATGGTAGTGATTTTTTAATAATTATATGCATCTTCCTAGATGACTCACAGCCACATTTTCTTTACATCTTTTCGTGGGGTTTTTTTGTGTGTCTGTAAAAGGGGACTTTTCTTTCAAAAAAAAATGCCATTTTGCTGCCCAGCATGGTTGGAGGAACTTTTTGATATTGTCTGTAGTCCTTCGTCTTTACCAGTATTTCTCTTTCCTCTTTTCCCCATTTGTATTTTGATTTATAATTTTTTGCCTTAATATTTTGCTTAGTATGACCATGCCAAAGTGTCCTATAGACTAATCAAAGGTCCATGACACTTTAAAATTATGACTGCTTTAATTGGTATATGACTAATATTAGTTTGCATTGAAACCAAGTATAAAAGTAAGTTCCACATGACACAGGTGATCAGTGGGAGTCTTAGTCTTTAATGACAGCACAGACTGGGGGAACAGGAAGAATACTGTCATAATACCCTAGAAGAGAAACACTGGGGAAAAAAAAGCATTTCTTCTGTCTGAAAAGTTGACTCATTGTAAGCTTTCAATGAATTAGAGGGGTGGTATTTCCCACTGACTGCAAGTGGTCCAAAGTGGATACATAAATATACACACTACTCATACAGATGATGTATCTTTGGATTCCAGGACCTTTAAGCTTCTAGCAAGCAAAAGGAAAGAAGAAAATTCTTTTTAAAAAAGCCAAACTAATCCTTTCCTGATAAGTTTTTTTCTAAGTTTTAACTGCTCCTCTTGTACTCTTTGTTTTTCCTTTAATTTTATGTGCACATGATTATTTCTTTAAAAAAGACAATGGACAATTTAGCTGTGTTCCCTTGGCAAGGCATGCTGAACTACACGTTTTAAAAGAGAGACTGGAAAGAATTATGTATAAGAAATTAATGAGAAAGTGAGATAATTGCCTGAGAAGTCAGCTCAAGAAATCACAAAAATTAAAACATTTGAAACATAGACATCTAAGAGGAAGTAATACAGATTAGTCCTAGTCTTACATTCCTCCCTAGGCATTTTTTATGGCCCTCCTGGAGGCAGGATTTTGGGTTACACAAGCTTATGAAAATATCCTGATGGTATTTTTATACTCCTTTCCTGAATGTTGCTGTGTCTAGTAGTTTGAGCAGATAATAAAGAAACAGTCCTTTTGTGGTTTCACTCCTTTCATAGAAACTGGCAGAATATATAACTTCATGTTCTGAACTATTTCAGTGGCACCACTTACTGTAACTGTAACTAAAAATTGGAGCAAGAGTCCCTGTGAGAGAACAATCCACCTCATCCTAAAATGGAACAACTTACGTACACTATCTTAGGTGATCCCAGAGGTGTCTGCTTCTTTTTTTCAGTAACAGGAAAAGTTATCTCAAATTCAGCTTCATTTTAGACACCTGAAGCCAGGGAAAAGAATAGCATAAAAGAATAAAGAATAGAATAAAATAGAACAAAGAATAGAATAAAAGAATAGCATAAAATAATTTGTGTTGGAAAAGATCTCTAGGATCACCAAGTCTAGCTGCTAGCTCATCACTAACAAGTCCACCAATAAACATCTCTAAGTGCCACAGCTGCAAGTCAAGATGATGACACCACCATTTCACGCAGCTTGTGCTAGTGCTTGATAATCCTTTCAGTGAAGAAATTTTTCCAATCTAAACCTCACCTGATGCAACTTGAGGCCATTTCCTCCTGTCCTGTCACTTGATTATTAGAAGAAAAGTCCAATCCTCACCACTACAGAGACCAGTGAGGTCTGAGCCTCTTTTTCTCCAGGCAAAACCACACCAGCTGCTACTCATAAGGCTTCTGCTCCAGACCCTTCACCAATTCCAGTGCCCTTCTCTGGACATGCTCCAGCATCAAATTGTCTTTCTTGTAATGAGGAGCCCAAAACTGAACACAGGATTCAAAGTGTGGTCTCACCAGTGCTGAGTACAGGGGGACAATCACTGGCCCCATCCTGCTGACCACACTATTTCTGACACAAGCCAGGATGCCATTGGCCTTCTGGGCCGCATGGGCACACTCTGGCTCATGCTCAGTTGACTGTTGATGAGCATCCACAGGTCCATTTCTGCTGGTCAGCTTTCCAGCCACTTTTCCCCCAGCCTGGAGTTCTGCTGCTGTCTGGTGTTGTTGTGACCCGAGTGCAGGGTCTACAAGACACTTGGCCTTGTAGAACTTCATGCAATTTGTCTCAGCCCATCAATCTTGCCTGTCCAGATCCCTCTGCAGACTCTTCTGCTCTCCAGCAGATCAACACTCCTGCCCAACTTGGTGTCATCTGACTGAGGGGGAACTGGTTCTCCCCAAAACTGACTGAGGGGGCACTTGATCCCCTCAACTACATCATCAGCAAAAGGACTTGTACATCAAAAATGTCCATTACCGTAGAAGAGCTACTTTGCTTACAACTGTCCAAAACTTTATACTAGAATCAAGGTCTCACCAAATGAGTAAGGCTGGAAGGGCTGTGTAGGATTGTTAAGCCCATACTGCTACTCAGAGCAGGCCGGCTAGGATAGTTTGCCCAGGACCTCATTCAGTTTTGTTCTGAATATCTTCAGAATGGAGATTCCACAATCTCATTGGAAAACATTCCTGTGTTTGACCACTCTCACAATAAAAGTTCAATTGGAATTTCATGAATTTTAGTTTATGTGTATTGCTTCTTATCCTGTCACTGGGCACTACCAAGAAAAGTTTGTCTCTGTCTGTAATAATGTCAGTATAGCGATTGAATAAGTATTTACATGATACTGCAGACTTGGACAGAAGTATCTGTGTAGTTCTTTCAAGTAAGATATGAAGAAGTTTATCAAATAAGGAACTGTCAAATGTCTGGCAAGCTTTCTTTCAATGGTACTATAAGGAACTCTCTTCTGTCTGGTTAGGGGTAAACATTGGTTTCAGGAGAGCACTGGAAGAAACAGAAATCATTTTCTTGGAAGTGTAATGTTGGAATATAACATTTGTATTTTAAATGCAGTACTGAGGTAGAAAAATAAGTTACAGGGAGTTAATTACTTTTTTTATAAAAATCACAGATAGGTAAAATTTTTAGCAGTCAGAAAGGAGCAATCAACAATGGTACACTTCACGCTTTAAACCATAAAAATATTTTGATATTCTACAAGTTAAAAACTTTCTGCTAACAAGGACTTGAACTCAGAAAGCACATGAGTGTTATTATTTACAGAAGAACCTTTACTGAGAATCTGATCATATAATTTATTTTCATTAGTATTTGATTGTAGGAACAGATCTAAAATTTAAAACAGATAGGAAAAATGTTTCTTTTGACTTTTTTAATATATGTATCTACACACATAGGTTTGCTTTCTATCCATTTTGCTTTCAGAGTTAAAAAATATGTGCATAAGGATTATATATTTTTGTTTTAATGATGCGTGGCCATTTGTGCAAAAAACACAAATTTAGACTCTCATGTATTTGTACACAGTGTTCTCTGATCTAGTACACTGACACCTCCCGAATCTCCAGCTATTATTTAAGTCTAAAAAAAGAAATTAGAAGTATCACTAATCCTGAGAAAAGGGAAGAAAAATGGAGAGAATATTCTCTGAAATCTCAAGAAAGACTTTGGTGAAGTGTCTTCTCAGTTGTTCCCTAGCAAATGAATAAAAAATTACCTCTGTGTGTACACACATTAAATATTAGTGTGTAATTTCCGCTATGTTTCAAGGGAAGAGGAAACTGGTGGATGAAGTGTCTAAGTCAATATCCATCATACTTGAGAAGTTTTGGTCTAGTGACTGGAAAAGGGAAAATGTAACCCTAATTTTAAAAAACAGTTAAAAGACCTGGGGAGCTATAGGCCGGTCAGTCTTACCTTGGCACATGGCAAGATGATGGAGCACATCGTCCTGGATGTATGCTAAGGCACATGGAAAATATGGAGGTGGTGTGTGCCAGGCAACATAGCATCACTAAGGGCCTTCTACAATGCAGATACTGATGAATAAAGGCGCTTATCCCGGATGCTCTCGAGGTAGCGACAGCGCCTTCATGCAAGCGGAATCCCTGCCGAGATGAGTTGCAATGGTTTTACAACTCCCCCAAAGGACAGAGTTCTAGCTATTGCAGATAACCTGATTCTGCTGGCTCCTCTAGAAACGCGAGTTTCCCCAGGCGTGGTGTACTAGCGTCAATGAGAATAAAGGCTACACAGAGGGCTCTTCCCTGGGATAACAACCATTTTATTGTGTCCAGTGTTGCGTTCTGAGGGTCCAGAGATATCCAGAAGAAAGAGCAAGGAGGGAGCCCTGCAGGACTCTTTTAAAGAGAAGTGGGACCAGGAAACACCCAATGGGAAACCGCGTAGTTCAAAGTGACCAGTGGAGGGGAACTTTCCAGGGCATAGCCGTATATGGTATCTAAGATATATGTACAGGTCACACAAGGGAAATACAGGATTTTACCACAGCTCAGGCAGAGAGTTCAGATATTGGAGGAAGAAGGCTGAGGGCTTTGCCTTGGCTTTCTTCCCACCAAAACCTGAAGCTCAAAAGCAGCAGTTTCTGCCAAGTGCGCTGCTACAGGTGAATAAAGGAAGAGTAACTGACATAACCTCCCTGTATTTGTGCAAAGCATTTGATACTGTTCCATATCATATTCTTGGTTTTGTACTGGACAGACATGGATTTGATGGATGGATCACTCAGTGGACAAGGAATTGGCTGGATGGTCACACTCAAAGAGTTGTGGTCAATGGCTTGACCTCCAAGTGGAGACCAGTGACAAAAGGAGTTCCTCAGGGGTCAGCCTTGGGACCAGCGCTCCTTGACATCTTTGTCAGAGACATGCACAGTGAGATAGAGTGCACGCTTGGCAAGTCTGCTGAGAACATCAATTTGTGTGGTAGAGTTAGCACACTGGAGGGACGAGATAGCATCCAGAGGAATCATGACAGGCTTTAGGGTTGGGCCCATGTGAACCTCGTGAAATTCAAGGCCAAGTGCAAGGTCCTACACATGGCTCAGGGCAATCCCAAACAAAAATACAGGCTGGACAGAGAATGGATGGAGAGCAGCATTGAGGGCAGTTGGTGCAGCCCCAAGCAGACTTGGGACTGTTGGTGGATTAGAAACTTGACATGATTTGACAATGTGCCCTCACAGTCCCAGAAGGCCAACCATATCAAAGGATGCAAGGCCAACAGGATGGGGAAGGTGATTCTTCACCTCTATTCTGTTTTCATAAGACCCCACCTGGGAGACTGCAGCCAGTTCTTTGGCCTCCTGCATAAGAAGGACACAGACTTGTTTCAGTGAGTCCAGAGGAAGGCCACAAACATGATTAGAAGGGTAGAGCACCTCTCCTATGAGAGAGTTGGTGTTGTCCAGCTTGGTGAAGAAAAAGCTACAGGGAGATCTTGTAGCACTGTCCGGTACCTGAAAGGGGCCTACAAAAAAACTGGAGAGGACTTTTTTTACGAGGGCATTTTGTGATAGGACAAGGAGTAATGGCTTTATACTGAAAAAAGGTAGGTTTAGATTAGATCTAAGGATCAAATTCTTTGCTGTGGGGTTGGGGAGACACTGGAACATGTCACCCAGAAAAGTTGTGGATGCCTCATCCCCGACAGTGTTCAAGGACAGGCTACATGGGACAGACAACCTGATCTAGTGGGTGGTATTGCTGCTTATGAAAGGGAGGGTTCTAACTGTATGATGTTTAAGGTCCCTTCCAACCAAAGCAGTTCTATAATTCTATGCTTCTATTATTTCTTAGGAGTTCTCAATGAATTTGTGCTATTTGCTTAGTTCTGACTTTGAAATATATAATTTTGACTAATAATCATATTTTATTAGAATGAATTATTCTGATTGTAAAAATTCATTATTATTAAATGAAGTAGCAGAAATACATTAGATATTTAATATTTTCAGTCACAGTGTAAAAACTACCTATCTTTAGTTAGTCAAATCAGTAAGCGATAAAGCATATAATTACCCCAATTTAGCAGCTATCTAATTTGAACCGTTCCTTTGAAGGATGTGACTGAAAAGAATGATTATTCTAGAGTATCTTGTAAAAAAAACCCAACACACTACAAAATAGCTTGCTGACTTGTGCAGAGGGAGAGGACAAATTATTATGTATCTATTTTATTTTTAAAGTTCTTCAATTGATTCAAGGCAATTTTAATTTTTTTAAAAGCATTATTATTTTGCAGTGTAAAACACCTGAACTGAATAAATATTTTTACTCCACATTAAGGACCCTTTTTAAGTATATATTAAAGAACAAAACTACGAAGATACAAGAAGGCAATGAAATCCTTAGGAAAGACAGATAAACATTTAAAAGCACCTACAATCTCCACCTTTAGAAAAGAGGTTTCTTCATCTAGCAGTCCTTTCTTTTTCAGTGGCATTTCCACGTGGCTTCCATCCCAGGGTTCTGTTTTGCCATTAGCAACACTGATGCACTGACACATCTGGCTTTCCAAAAGTCAGACAGAATGACTGAGGTTGTAAGTCACTTCTAATATGGTGAAGTTCAACCTATTTCCCAGAGCAGGAGCAGTCTTTGGGTTTGTGCAGCAAGCTTTTGGGAGCAACGTGGCTACAGAGGTGTCTTCTGTGAGAAGCTACCAGAAACTTCTCCTATGTCCAATAGTCAATGCTGGAATTCAAACAACTTTGCCTTAAAAAGGTAAGTAACCAACTTTTGTGTTGTAGTCTTTGCCTTCTAAAATTATTGATGTTGAAATCTACCCTTTGATGTGTATGTGCTATATTCTATAGGAGTAAGTCTTAACCCACTCATTTTTATTAGTTTCTGAGTGAAGTGTACTGTAAACTAAACTGTGAGTGATGAGCTGAGCTCATCTTTTCAGGTTGTTAATTCTGAGATGGCCTGTGTAAAGTAAATCCAAAATGACAAGTAAAACCAAAAGACGACAATTAAGTCTGTAGATTGATCATAGATGTCTTCCTAACTGATGGACCAGAGATCCCAGCTTCTCACAAAGACCTCACCACACTGTCATGTGAAATTGTCTCAATATTGGATTATTTCATTCCTGTGGGGTTTTTTTCTTATTTTCTTCTCTCATTCTCTCTTCTCTCTCCACTCCTGCCATTATTAAGAAAGGAGCCTTAAGATAATTTATTATCTGGTAACTTCATTTTTTTATGTACCCAATTAGGTTTGCAATCTAGACACAATACAGAGATTAATCTGGATTTAATGGCTAATGATGTAATGGTTTAACAGTCTTGTGGTTTTTATGGTAGTTTTTCAAATGCGTTGAAAGCTTTTGTTAGCATCAATCATGACATTTTCACTGTTTGCTGTGAAGGCTCTATGGGGAAACAGTGAGAACTGTTTCATTTTTTCCCTTTAGTTCCCCATGGAGAAATGGTAGATGGAAAAGATATACAAAACCATACTTAATTGTTTCATATCACAGGATTCCAGGACATCTGTTTTCTACTTTTCTAACTGATATGTAAAGTAGTTGTTAAAACTGTAAGTGGGAGATAGCTGATATTCTTTTCGTATTTTAATGGGTTGACCATTCTGCAACTATACAGGGACATGGTACCT
The DNA here is from genome assembly GCA_013398175.1 of Climacteris rufus. Classification (NCBI taxonomy): domain Eukaryota; kingdom Metazoa; phylum Chordata; class Aves; order Passeriformes; family Climacteridae; genus Climacteris; species Climacteris rufus. Next base: position 40,226 of record VZRZ01006272.1, on the reverse strand, counting down.
TTTCTGAGAACACTTGCGCAGCATTTTTCAGTAGCAAGTCCATTTTTTTCAGGTCATTCTGGCATAATAGTTACATATTTCTGCTTGGGTGCAGGCTTTATTATATTGGTTCGTCTTGACTTCTCAATCACTATAATTTGTTGAACATCAGCCAGTCTTGAAATGATCTCGAAAGGTGGTTCAGATAGAAAAAGTAATGAAGGGCGGCTAAGAAAATATATTGTATAAGTCATTCAAAAACTGAGCTTGTTATTCAGAACAGCTCAGTATAATTTATAGTGATTGTGGAAACCATATACATATTCCTCTATTTTATGAAAATCAAAAGCACTGTTTTAATTAATGTACCAGATTGTATTAAGCATTTTTGGGATGTTTTAATATATAAAGTTTTTGTTGAAAATTCCTGACTGGAATTTGACAATACGGTATTCAAGCAGTGAAAGCACTTTATTTTTGTGACTGGAATGGTATGGGCATATAATTGGCTGAGTGTAGTCATCTCTAAGTCATGCCAGGATGCGCCTTGTTAAACATATAGTCTGTTATCACCTATTTAACATTGTACTTTGTATAGGTTTTTTTTTACTGTTTTGATACCTAGTGTTTGGAGAGTCTTTTGTTTTCTAATATCAGATATCTTCCTTCTGTGATTAAACCAGCCTAAGGACTTTTTGGTGTCATTGGATTTGGATGGTTATTGTCCTAAGGGATGTACAGAGAAAATTATTTGCCACTAGGGGAATTGGCAAATCATTACAGAGTTTTGTTCAACACGAAATGCCTAGGAAAATGGGGCTCTGCATGCTGTAACATTATGTGTTAACATCTTCATCAGGTCTTGGGCTGCTGGTGAATTTTGTATAAAAGTTTTCTGTTGTTAGCTTTTCCAAAGCATTCCAAAATACGCATAAGTTTTCTCACACCTTTTATACTTAAATATTTAGATTGTTCTGCATTTGATAGAGAGAAAATGCATGACAAACTGTGGAAGGCCTGTCAATAATACATATCTGTAGTACATGTAAATTTCACTCAGAGCAATAAAATGTTTCCTTTGATATATGAAAGTTTTATATCTAGTGCTTGAAAAAAACCAAGCTCCTCTTTCTATTTTTGGTTGAACTGTAATATTACAGCATGAATTGCTGTCAAAAAGAATTTTTGCTATGATATTTGGAAGAAAATTGATTAATTTTACAAATTTAAGAATATATTCCACTATAGCCCCGAATTATTAATTATATAGTCAAATTGGTTTAACCACGTTCCAACTTTTTATAAAAGCTTGAAGGTGGGAATTTTTAAAGCATTTTTTTCTAGAAAACTTTTATGAATTTCTTTGAATTTTTTAATACCAGATATAGTTTCAAAATCTTTTGTTTATATTCAGAATTCTAGTAGTAAAATAAAATTTAAAAACCCAAACCTAAAAGGTTCAGTGCTATAAAAAATGCTATTTTAAATTCAAGATCTACAGACTTTTAAGAATAAGAATATTTAAATAGCCAGTTTAGCTATTTCCCACAGTTATTTAATAAAATAAAATTGTTGTCTTTTACAAGAATAAAACTTTGATGACTGTTTTGCTTTTAACATTGACCCACCAGCTGTTTGCCAAAATGAGAATTCTCCATTCTTTAGTGGAGAAACAGCAGCTAAAGTAGACAGGAGAGGAAATTAAGGTCATCGATTATATCTAATCATGCCTTTAATAAGATCCTGATCCTGCAATGAGAATAAAGTGAACTGATTCCTAACTCCACATTCCTGACCACCACAACACGCCTGGAGTTTTTCTGTGTAAATGAATATTTCAGGCCTTGTAATTTTCAAAGCTGGATTATAATGCAGTCCCAGTTTCTCTTGTTCAAAGGTTGTTCCTTCTCATCATTAAGATATATCTATGATTTTAAAGGTTGAATAAATAGGATTAGGAGTAGTAATAAACATGTGCAAGTGCTGTAGATTAAATTGTCATGTTAAAGAAAAGTCTCTACAGATTTTTTTATTCCTGATTTTTTGAGAAGTTTCTTATGGAGTTGGCAGTAAATTATAGCGAAAAATTCTCTGGGGCAGGTACTTTTGCCTTTATTTAATTATCTAGAGCTCAGTATATTACAGCTCAAGTCTGAAACTGGGACCCAGAGGTGCTAATGCAGTATAAATAAATATAATTAGCACATCTAAGTTTTCATTTGTATTTTTTATATTTTACCATTTTTCAATTATAGAAAATTGTTGTGGGCTGGGTTGTCATAGTTAACAACAGTCCAGAATATTCAACATTTAAACACTCTATATTTTTATAGATGCTAGTAAGAACAAGGCTAGAAGTATTATTTCAGTCCTTTACAGTTTAAGTTAATCTACACTTAAGTGTAGCCAAATAATGCTCTTGATTTGTTATTTTAATTCTTCAGACAGTTGCTCGTTTTTTGTTAACTAAAGAATAACTTAGGATATAACCTAATTGTTAATAAAGTTCTGTTTAATCTTTGCTCTTCAGTTCTATTGGAAATACTAGAAAACTGTACCAGACAGCCCACAACATACTTTTAAACTGGAGTGTGTTTTGCTAATAACCTAAAAGTTGATTCAGAATAGATTCATGACAATGAAGGTTTAGTAAATGCAGCAGAATGTTCAGACACAAAATACACAGGAATAGAAGAGATTTAATAAATCAAGGCTAAAGCCAAAAAATTACATGGTAGAAGAGAGGTGACTGCATTTACAACAGTCAGAATTAGTATCTGCTTTTTAGAGTGTCTTTGAAGACGTTTTTGAAGACATTTGTCTTTTACTCATGAAAGTGAAGAGAGCTTTTTGGCCTCTGGTGTCGCAATAAGGACATGAAAAGAAGGATGCGGACACCTGCTAGCAGAGCAAAGAAAAAACTGGGCCAGAAATGGGCCGGGTTTATTTTAGATGTATCTTAGAAACCACAGTGGATTGGAGGGACAACCTCGTCACCCCTCAATCACACTGGTCAAAGGAAATATCCATCAAATCTCTCTGCCCAGGAGAAAGGAATATAAATAATAAACTACTGTTACAAAAACATGGATATGTTTACAGAGAATGTATGAGAAACAAATACAGAAGAATGAAAACATCAGAACTGCAAAACTCAGGGCAACACTTTGGCAGTTTTTCTGGATTAAAACTGAGAAGTTTTAAATGTCCTCTTACAGTGTCTGTGTGTAGCTAATGATTATAGTTGCCACACACTTTGAAAGTATTTTATTAAATATTGATTGGAGTCTCTATAGAATAATAACATCAGCAAGAGAAAGACTCCTGTGTTTGGGATTCATGTCATGGTACATCACTACCATTGACTTGTCCGTATCTTTTCTATATCTTAAATCATAAGTCATGTCTCACATGCATAAGAGAATGGTTGCAGAGTGGCAATCAATGCCATTAAGTCTAGCCAGACACAGATTTTCGCTTGACTAGCCATTTGGGCAGATAGTTAAGTGACCAGTATGAACAGCAAATTATTTGCTTAGCTATTGCCAAGCCAGGCCTCTAATTTATTTTCCCTGAATGCACCTTGTTAGTACAGAATATCATGTTTTACATTGCTTAGGAACTCATAACTCTCAGTAGAACAAGTAAAATATGAACAACAGTATTCACAAAATCATCCAGTTGCTCATTCTCAAACACTAAAAGAACCAGCTACAAGGGTAAAGGAATAAATTTTAGTTTTCTTGTGCAGTCATTGCATATCTTCCCCGAGAGCAGATTAGGAATGCTTCACCAACTCCCTGTAAACCTATTTGTGTAAATCACATCTAAATGCAACATTGTGATACTATTCAGACACTGTCTTGGAACACAGAAACTCCAAATCTCTTCAAGGCTGTGGTTTGGTTTGAAGTGTGAGGATAACAGTGGGAATATAAAATCCGTAATTATGGAGAGAACAGAAGAGCCACCTCAAGCAATTAGTTCTGGTTTCATTCTTGAGTCACCTTTCGTGCTGTCATGTATTTCAGTTTTGAACGTTTACTCCACAGATTTCTGAAGCTGTTTTCTGTAGCCTTCCTACATCCATACAGTATGAATTCCCAGAGCTTGCCAAACACATCCATAAAACATGTCATACGATATGCATCCAGTGGCTGCTTTCTTGTGACAGAGTTGCTGCTCCATTTGACATAATTGATCATATTGATCTGTGCTGAACAGGCAGACAATTTGGATGACTAGAAGAAAAATGGTGAAGTCAAGATATTTTAAAGCATCTCATTGAAGACTGTAGGCACACTTTACACCTTTTTTATTGTGATTTGAAGCCCATCATGCAAACTGCAGAATTAACAGCAATTCATTGCCAAAAAAATATTGCTCACACTTGCAAAAAATTTCTACATTCCCCCAAATCCAAGATTATAGTTTTAATCCCACAAAATGTTGCATCCTTGCTCAAAAACTTTCAGTTTAAAATCTTGCTTTTGGAATCTTCTGTTGCCAAAATCTAATTCCTGAATCCTCCCCTAGTCCTAGGTTTAACACCACACTTAAGAAAATTTTAAGCTTACAGTTGTGGCCAAAAAATTGTTCATTCAAACTACATAGACCACTACATTACCAGATATCTACTTAGTGTTTTGATTGCAGTTCTGTTCAAACAATGCATCATTTTTATTGAACAGTTGTTATATGCCGAATGTATGGCAAAAGGTTGCTTCATTCCAATAGTTCATTTAAAAAATCCTTAAATACAAACAGAAAAAAAGCCCAAAGCAAAACTCAAAAAGCCTTGTCAGTATCACTATCAAGAAGACAGTGGATTCAGCCATGAAAAGTTTGAAGAATGGAAGATCAAACCTAAGACTACCCATCATCTGACAATTTTGCAGCCACACTGAAGAGGTCGGTTACAGATTTACAGCCACAAGCACAAACTTGCAGTCAGTTCTTAGAGTCTTCAATAACTTTGTAGCTCCAACCTTTGATAATGATAACTAAATGTTCCTGGATCACTACAGGAAATTAATGTCTATAAAAAAGAAAAATTAACTTCTAGGAAACCCTAATTAGTGCAGAATGAAGGCATATGTCTCTACAGCAATGTCCGTTGATACTTCATCAGTCCTCTAATTTCTGTCACTGCCTTTCTGTAGTATATAACATTAATGTAAGAAATATAGACCCTTGTTCAAAGTATAATGATAACTTACTAAAAATAAGCAAATTAAAATTCTAGCTGAACTATGTTCCAAAGCATAATACACCTTGAACCTTGAGCTCTTATTTGTCCTTAATTTACCCATCCATAACATACAGATGCTTGTTTACAGATGGCATGCAATGCAGTGAATTGAATTTTTATTAGCTATTACTTGAAAAAGATATAGAAAAGAATGGATATTATTTTTATATTCCTAAATGGAAAACTTCAGATAATATATGTACAGCTTCTAAGTATCTCATAGGATTTGTGGAGTTAGTTAGCAATTTCAGATGAACTAATTCTCCTACAGTGATTTTTTTCCTCCCTATAGTTTGCTTTTAAGTTATGTGCACATTTTGCTTTCATTCTTGTATTATTGTGTTATTCTTGTGTTATTCACACTACCTATTCTTTTGATTATTATTCAATTTTTTTCACGTGAGTCATTTGCTTTGAGGAATGTCCAAGTTTTGATGGACTTTTTTTTACCAGTATTAAGGGAAATCTGACAGACAATTGGAGCATGAAAACAGGCACACTGGTGTTACAGAGAGAAATTGTGTTACACTAATCTTAAACGCACTGGGCATTTCAAAACTGTAGCTTTAATGAAATAGAAGCAACAGATCTCAGTAACACTCTCTGGAAAAGAGATGACCGTTCATAAACTTGCATGTTTCTCGCATGAAGTACACTGACCTCTATTGTAATCCAACAGAAACCAATTCTGATCCTAGTTTTTATTGATGGAGAGAGATTTTGGTATTTAGTTCAGAAGTGTGATGGTGTTTTAAGGTGCTACCAATCTCTTCCTCCTTGTCCATATTCATTTACTGCAACTCCTTGGCAAGGGGTCAATGATATGAAAACCGAGTCAACAGAACAAAACAGACCATGTAACCACACTGAGACTGCTTCAGTATAAAGAAAGTAAGTTTAATTTACTATTGTAAAATTGTTATGGAGTTAGTAAATTTTTCAATCTGTTCTGTTTTCTCTTCTCTCAATCTTTCTTACAGATGAGCCGGGTATAATAAGAAAAAGGGCATGTCACTATGATCTAATATTATGTTCTAGAAATCCCCAGTTTGCCCTTAATATGCTGACTCAATCATGTAGTTCCTTATTCGGAAATAATTTCAGGCAGATATGCTCACTAAATTTTTCTCTATTGTACCCAGTATAGGCACATTTTAGAGAAGTTTAAGACCAATGAAGTACACATAAAAAACTTCCGTGTAACAATACGTTTGTCTACATATGACACTAGAACAGTATAGATTTAATCAAAATAATTTTCGTATATGTCTTTCTAATAAGAGAAACATTATAATACAAGCAAAAGTAGTCAGTGACCAGGCTTTTCATCTACGAAAAAAATGCAGTAGTTTGATATTTTCTCTGTTTCACTTTTGTAGAAAAATAATGAATATACATTATTTTTAAGCAACTGACATCTTAAAAGTAATGCAAACAAAAAAGTTGTGATTCTGACAATTCATATCAAACAGTAAAATATGAACACCATTACAGTAAACTTTCCAGTTAAGTAATGATGCTATTCCTTAGCTGTATCCAAACAATCTGCCTCCCAACCCTCTCTGGAATAACAGCTGTGTTGCCCTTTGCTGCCCTTCTTCTCTGGTGCTGATCTTGGACCTGCATTTCAAATGTATTGGCTCAATGTACTGATGATATATGGTTGCAAGATCAGTAGTCAGATTTCCCTAGTCCAGAGGACAGATGTGTGTGCCTGGACAATTTAATGAAAATCAAAACGTGCCAACAGATGTGAAGCCTACGCTGCTCAAGAAAGGTTTATGAAAAGTTTTTCTCAATTCTGCCACAAAAGTGTCAAGTTGACTGCAGCTCATAAAGTATCAAAATGCTTGGTGTATCCTGAACTATTTTCCTCTTTTAATAAAACAAATACTATTTTTATTACGAATATGAAAGACCTACCATGAATTTTTTATTAATATGTATTTTAATCTTTCATGAGCATTTAGTATGTGTGATTTAAAGCATGGGAGAGAGAAGGCACTGAGAAGTCTTGTTTTGGGCTGTGGAGTTTTGGTACTGAATCTATTTTAGACCTTGCCTAACATTTTTGTTTTCAAGATTATGTTTATAAGTGCTTTGCTCAATGTTTTGGCAACACCTGACACATTTCACAAGACGTTTTATCTCATGGTTTTCTCTGATGTAACAGGAATAGAAAGGATCAAAGAGAAAGTTCTCATTATTAATGGATTAAATGGATTCTTTTTCCTTCATGGATGGTTCTTTAAGGTTCAAATATTTGTCTGTTTTGCACTGGACATTTATTTTATGTGCTGAACTATTTGTGTTGTATTTTCATGTAAATTAACACAACTAAAATTATATGCCACAGGGTAGGGGAAAAAATACCCCACGTCAAAGAAGAGTTAAAATCAGTTGCCAGCATCTGTCTATTTCAGAGTTCAGGATGACTGCCAGAACTTCACTGGTCTTCCTATGCTGATATTGACACAATGCACGAGAAGAGGAGACTCAGTAATGCATGGAATTAGATGGTAAAAAGGCTCTTACCAGACAGTCTCCCTAATACATCTTTTTAAAACCACTCTTAATGTTTGAACACATACCTGTAAGGCAAAACATTAGTCACAAGGACCTCAGAAAGATCAGAGCTGTAAAATGTAATGCATCACCCAATTAAAAAAAAAAAAAAAAGGCGTAAAGTTCAGAATATAACTATGCTTTTACACTTACAGCTGAAATTCAGCTGCATAGTCTCCATTTGGATATGAAATTGGACTTCACAATTTAAGTTTGGAAATCAGTAGACTATTTTACACACCAAGGATAGAAAACTAAACAACAGAAGTTATCCTGAGATTAAACTGCAAAGAAATTCTATTGTGGAACAGTTTGATATTCCTTTGACATTTATTACCATGCTTTAAACATTTTGGACTTAAGAAGAAAATCTTTAGGTGAGTAAATCTTTTCAACTGCTACAACAAAGTCATACTCTATTCTCTCACAAAATGCTTTGGCAGAGTATAACTAAAATAAAATAGCACCTTTGAACTAATACTACCTTTTGTACATACCTTAATTTAATTTAATTAAAACTAATCCATGACACTGAAATGTTGCAGTGGCCCAGCCCACCTTGGGGCTGAGTGACATAAAGTGGGCAGCTTTCCCCGCCCAGGACTCCGACCCTGAGGGCGAAGCCATGGTCTAGGGCTACTCCTCACTGGATGTCACTCCTGCGGCATCTCCTCCCTTTGTTCCAGAGATTTCTGTGTTCCTTTATCCCCATTGGTTCAGTTCATTATGTTTAATAATGGGGTTCGTTGATTATGCATGAAGCTCTGGAAAGTTCTGTTCTGCTTGGATTGTAATTGGTTGGTTCAAATGTGTTCCTCCCATACTCCTCTGTGAATGGTTCCCTGTCACCCCTTGTCATCTCCCTACTGGTTTGCTCCTTTGCTCCTCTCTCTCCCTTTCCCGGTTTAAAAGGTGCTGTCACCCCTTCCCCAACGCCTTCTCCTTGAGCCTCCCATCCAGTGACATATCCTGTCCCCTCGGGGGTGTAATAAAGTTGGGACTGCAGGCTAAGAGAAGGCCCTCTCTCGTCCTTTGCTCGTGCCCTTGTTGCCCAGCAACACCCTCACTGCTGCCAGCTCTCCTTGGAGCCTTCTGCAGACAGCACTGCGAGCTGCAGACAGAGGTTTGGATTGTCCACGCAGCTGGGACACCAAATTTGTTGTCTGCCAAGGCCATCGGGCGGCCAGCGGTCAGCGTGACACTGAAAAACAATTTGGGAGTGGCTACAAGGACCAATTAATCTTTTAGTGGATGGACTAAGGATTTTGTTCCAAGTCAAATTTCTCTTCAGAAATTTAAATGTTGGTAAACATGAGATTTTAAATATTTTCATTTTCTTTGGTTTTGTAAATTGTTATAGTATAAGGAAAAATAATCTATACAGAACTTATTGTCTACAGAGGAAAAGACACATTTTAAATAAAAAATTGTCTGAATTTTGGAGTTTCTACAATCTATGAATGCCTTGGGTAAAAAGTGTGAGTAACTTCTAGCCTTCAGCAGCGGTCTCATGACCTGCAAAAAGCGCCTTGGCTTCACCCAGTCTCTGTTGAACAGAGTCGAGCCTGCATCAGAGCTCCCGCAGAGTCTAGGCTTAGTTCACGCACAGTGGTTTAATTTAAGCAGGGAGGTAAAAAGACGAGGAACGGTTCTTTTCTGCTTATTGCCAGCAGGTTTTTATTACTGGAGCCATGGAGGGTGCAGTAAAGACAAAAAATGACTGTCAGGGGTGTCTATTATAGCACGGAAGCGAGGGAAGGGCAGTCGGGACAGAGCCAATCGCTGTGGAGGATTACAATGACTGACAGGGGTGCCAGCCACTCTGCTGTCCGCACCGGCACAGGAACCAATGAGCTGCCCTTTCAGGCGGGGACCGCCCCTGCTGCCATGGCCGGGGAATCTTGGGTAGATTTTCTCTTTTGTAGATGAAATTATGAGAGGCTAAGGAATTCACAGAAACAGTCATGAAACTAAAATATGCACATGTCATTTGAGTCTATTATTTACAAAACTATTGTATCTAATCAAATACATTTAGGCAACTTTACATCTGGAAAGGGGACAGTGTAGTTATTTTTCTCCAGAGACATCTTATAGAACTTGAACAGAAGGGTTGTTGCTACTTCTCTGAATGGCGGGGACCGATTTTAGCTCTCTGACTATAAGAATTATTGGCCAGAAAGAAATGGAAAGCTACACTGCCTCAATTTCAGGTCATGCACACCCCATTTCTGTGACTAGAAACAAAAAGAAAAATAAGAAAACAAGAATCATATAGTCGTGGCATATAGAGTCGGAAGAAACCTACAAGTATCATTGAAGTCCAACTTTTGGCCCTTCACAGGACAACCCCAAGAATCATATGTCCCTGAAAGCATTGTCCAAATGCTTTTTGAACTCTGTGTCTCGGTACACTGTCTAGTTCTGAGCTTGTTCCAGTGCCCAACCAAATGGCTGAAGGACCTTTTCTTAATAGCTAACCTAAATCTCTCTCGAATCTCTTCGGGCCATTCATTCACGTCCTGTCACGAATCACCACAAAGAAGAGATCAATGCCTACCCCTGTGCTTTCCCTCACAAGGAAGTTGTAACTGCAATGTGGTCTCTCCTCAGTCTCCTCTTCTCCAGGCTGAACAGACCAAGTAACCTCAGCCACTCCTCATAAGAGTTCCCCTCAAGGCCCTTCACCATCTTTGTAGCCCTCCTTTGGACCCTCTCTAACAGCTTTACAACTTTCTTATATTGTGGCACCCAAAACTGCCCCCAGAACTCGAAGTGAGGCCGCCCCAGTGCAGAGCAGAGTGGAATAATCCCCTCCCTTGCCTGGCTGGTGATGCTGTGCCTGATGTCCCCAGGACAGGGTTGGCCCTCTTGGGTGCCAGGATACTGCTGTTTCATGTTCAATTCAACCTGCCATTGACCAGGACCCCCAGGTCCCTTTCTGTGGCACTGCTCTACAGCACCTCATTCCCCAGTCTGTCCCGACATCCAGGGGTTGCTCCCTGACAGCTGCAGAATCCAGCACTTGTCTTTGTTAAACTTCATACGGTTGGCACACAGTAAATCTCATACACTTGCTGATTGCCCAGCCCTCTTATATGGCAGTCATAACAGAAAATAGTGCAGCTTCTTCAGATAGGCCTTCATATCATTCTCTCTTTGAAATTTTTCTCATAGGTTTAACAAAGGTCATAACCCAGGTGAGGAAATCTTCAGACATTACTTGTTAGAAAACGTGGGGGAGCTAGCAGGATAGAAGGAAACATATGCAATATTCTCTGTATTAAGTGTTTTTTGTTAATCCGTTTTTAAGTGGGAGATTTCAAACTACTTTATAGTCTAGCCAAATTAATCTTTATAAATAAATTAGAGTGCTCACATTTAAAAGTTGAGTAATTAACAAGAAGTTCATATTATTTATATTTCCTTAAAAGTAATTGCTAAAAATGGTGATTTTTTTAAAATTTTAGAATATAAGAAGAAGTAGGAAATAATCTATATTTTTCCTATTAAAATTAGAGGTTCATTAAATTTTATTTCAGAGGAAAATAATTCTTTGGTTAGACTAGTTTCTGAAATGACTGATTTTAAAATATGAATTTCACTTTTTTGAGTGGAACTCTGCTTTACTCGATAACAAATGGTAACTTTGCAGAACTATTTCTTTGAGATTACATAGATTTATACCATGTTTGTTAAACTGGATTTTACACAGATAGAATCCACTGATTACAAACAGCTAATAATTGTTGTTTAGGTTGCTCAAAAGTAACACTGTAGCCCTCCTTTGGACGCTTTCTAATAGCTTTACATCTTTCTTATATTGTGTCACCCAAAACTGCACACAGGACTTGAGGTGAGTCCTGTGTGACCCAAGGTCAATTGTACTATATTTTTCTGGCACTTAAGAGGCATATATTTTTTTGAAAAATCTGGTCTATATCCACCTCAAAGAGATTCTTAAGGCTGTACTAGATGAAATAATTATTAGAGCTACAGCAAATAGTTAAAAGAAATTTTGTTAAGTAGATGTGCTATTATACTGCTTTATGGGGCTTTATTACAGCAGTATTATCAACCTTATATTCTAAATGTTTTAATTCCCTTAGCATAAATGGAATATTGAAAACATTCATTACATTATCAAGTGACCAGCAGGGAAGTTACAATGAAGTGATTGTATAATTGCTCTAATTGATCCTTTTGAAGTAATATTGTATGCATCACAATTTATACATAGTAGTGGGTTTTAGTACCACACTCTGAGATGGAATTACTCATAATTATTACCAGAAGTAGTTTAGATTTGTGCCTTATTTTAATTTTGTCAGTGAAATCTTTTTTGTAACAATGTAATCAAGAGAAGACATAAAGTTCTGTGCCTTATTTAAATGACTTTTCCCCCACCATTCTGCCTCCTGCCTAAAGTAGGCAATATGTTAACAGTGCTCTTCCACCTTTCCCACTTTCCCAGAAAACAAAGGGAAAAAGCAAAAAGCAGTTCTTCATAGAATCATAAAGTGTATTGGTCTGGAAGGGACCTTAAAAATCATCTGTGCAGGGACAACCGTGGGCCTGTATAACACCCACTAGATCAGGTTGCTCAGGGCCCCATCTAACCTGGCCTGGAACACTGTTCCTGCGCAGTGTTATTAGGGATGTAATAAAGAGATGTTCACATGTTGATGGAGGTGAGAAAATGGCCATAGTGGTGCAGCTTTAATTGCCTTTTATACGGTCATGTAAACAGGCAACAGGAAACAAAACCACAATAAGGTGCACCAATAAAAACTAACATTACAGAGCCCTACATTGGAGAAAGCAGAGGTTCTGGCTCAGAACTTAAGATCCCAGAATACACTTCCTCAGCTCCCTCTGAGGGCTGGACATAGCTCACAGCCTCATGGGAATCACTTTCAGGCTCTAGAAGCCTGTCATGTGATCCCACAGAACACTTCCAGGAATGGAGCTTCTCTGGACAACTTGTTCCAGTGCCCTCCTGTCCTCAGAGTAAAGAATTCCTTCCTAGCATCTATTCTAAGTGTTCTTGTTCTATTATACATTTTCACATGGTCCCAGTCAGCTAAGGCATTGGTGGGTGTATCCCTTCTACTTATTTCCAGGTTAGCACTTCTGATATTCTGTCAGCCATAAAGCTGTCTTTCCACTGACTTGTTTTCTAACACCACTATTTTCTTCTATTGGAGTAGGCCCATGCTTAAACTGTGGGATTGTGTCTGTCTCAAGATCAGTCCTAAAACCACACTGCTAACATACAGTAGCAGCATAAATCCTATTTGGTTGTTCTGCAAACTCTTACTAAGGAGGCAACTTAATTACTAAGGAGTTACAAGCTCAAGTTACAAGTTACAAGTCAGGAAATAATATTTTCTGAAAGGGTCATCATCTCTTTTGAATTACAGTAGGATTTCAGAAAAAGGAACAAAATATCTTGAATCTAATAGACAATAGCAGATGATCCTTGAAAGAAAAGTTAAGAAGTTTCATTACTACAGAAAAAAACCTATTCACAGAAAGTAGGTATTTATTAATGTATTAAACATGAATATACTAATAATATTGATGTTAGACTGAGGGTAGATTAAAGAAAAAATTATAATTTTAATTTTCTGTGAATAGGAAAACTTTCAAATTTTATCTTTTACATATGACTGGAGGAAACTCATTTTGTTTTGGTATAATGCGGGTATAATTTACTTTTCATCATTAGACAGCTAGATACCTTCTGGAATCAAAGCCTTTAATTGATATGTGAAATAAATTTAATTGATATTTAGAACCATACCAGTTTTTTTCAGCTTGCCTGCAAAATACCTCTTGGTTGTTTTCAGTTTTTCTCTTACTCCCTCTGATACATTCTATTAATGTACTTGATTATCAAAGAGGGACTGCATTTGGATTTTCACACTCTGAAGGCAGCCTAAAATCCTCCAGACACATTCTCTGCTACTCTTTCAACACCACCCAGCAGCTGAATTCACCATTTCAGGAAGGTAGAGTTCTAACCTGATTCTGGCATAGTGCAGTCACTAGTCCGACTATTAAATGAAGCATTAGATTATACACAGAGGATTTGGGACTTTACATTTTTCTGTGATTTGTGGTTAGATGGTCAGTCAACAAAGTTTCACTGTAGCGGCATAGTACCACTGTTTCAAGCTTTGTTGGTTTTTGTTTTTTGTTTTTTGTTTTTTTTTTTAATTGAAAGACCTAAAGAGGCCTGTTGCTACAGGTAAAGTTATTTTTGGCTTACCAGGAGGAAAGAATACAAAATTTCTGAATTCTATGGAGAATCACTTCAGCAGAAAAGAGGCATTCCATTGAGAATAATAAGGTTTCTCAAGGGCTCTCTCCGAGTTGTGACTGAGCTATGAGCTTCCCTTTTGTTCTTGTTCACAACTAGGATCTCAAGCTCACACATGCATCCATTTAAGGTTTCAGTGTAGAGACAAACCTGATTTCTCAGAATAGTTGCCACAAATCCAAATTCTAATTCCTCATTCAAAATAAGTCAGTGATATTGTCTGTGAATGTCACAAAAAGACATATCTGAGACCCTGGTATTAATTTAAATGGTAGACCTGGCAATGAATCTTCCACACTAAATGAAAATATCTAAAACATAAGTTCTGTACACCAGTCTCCTGTCTAATTTCAATTTTGCCTCTGTTTCAGTCAAAATATGAGACCATAAATATTATGATATTGTATAATTTTGTTTTTCAGACATAGGAGAATCATTGATGACATCTCTAGTTTCTAAGTAGTGGGTATTTGAATTAAATATTCTTCCATTCACCGTTTTTCAGCAAATTTAAGCCCCTTCATTCAGTGCACAATACGGCCTACCAGAAACTGGTGTCTTATCCAGCTTCTCAGATATATCTGACAGCTGTGCCATTCTTCATGGAGATTACAGCTTTCTCCAACTTCCTTTTCATATTAAAAATTCTATGTTATATTTTGTAAAGCTGATTTTTTTTATCCACCCATACATAGATTGTGTGGATAAAATATGATAGTGTTAATGCCCTAACCTATGTCCAAGCAAAAAAAACCCTAAACCATACTCCAACTCTGCCTATCTTAAAGAGTTTATAGTGTTTAATGCTCTCTCCTTTGCCCTTCAAATGTCAGGTCTATCTAAGCACTGTCAGCGTTCATAGACTGTGTAACAAAGCTTCCAGGAACAATGCAATTACTTTGCAATATTTTTCTGTTGTTGCTTAATAAATAGTAGCTAATGAATGAAATTATAAAAAGATGAACCTGATTTCAACATATTAACATGTATTTTAAATTAAGTTTTCAGTGCATGCTTGTGAGACCCTATATAGATGTGCTTTGTGTTGTCTTTAAGTATTTTAAATAATACTTTTTTCTGTGTTGCAAATGCAGCTATAATGTAGTGAATGTATACTCTCTGTCAAATGGGACTTCTGTCAGTGTAAAGCAGAAGCTGAATAGTATTTTAGATTTGCAGTAGATGATGGGGCATTTTGTTGACATTTAAAGGAGTTTTTATAGTGGATTCCCAAAAGTCATAAAGTCAAAAAGTTGAAGAAATCTTCTCTTCATCCCTCCTTCTGTTTGTATGACAAATAAAAGCTGTTATTTTTCTGGGACTGAAAAGAGAGATGGCTTTCAAGGCATTGGAGTCAAGGCTTGAGGGATATAGGTGTTACAAGAGTATGGATTTTGTACTCCTTACTCAGACTAAAATTTCCTCTAAGCTTTACTAAAACAAAACAAACAGACAAAAAAGTGTCTCTGAGAAACGATACAGATAGGAACAAAACTATTATGAAATAATAAGTTTCACTCTGAGATGTGGTTGTTAGAATTTCAAGACAAAAAATTAGGCTGTATTCTAATTTCCTACTATATAGCCCTTTTAATGACACACGATTAAGAATATGTAGTTGACCTTAAAAATTCTGCTTTCTTGTTTCTACAGTCACTTCTGCCACTGTGTATAAACAGGCTTTGAAATCTTTCTTCTTTGAGGATTCCATCATGTTTGATCTCAGGAATCATAACAGCTGCATTTAAAAATAAAAGTAATACCATAATGGTCAAAAAACCAGCAAAACAGAGCTGTAGAGAACACTGAAACAACAACAACAACAACAACAAATAATTACAGAGGATACTGTACCACAGCTGTGAACAGGAAGACAGCAGCATCTTTTAAAAATGTACTATAGTATTGTGATAATTCTTGTTTTGGTACTTCATTGAATACAGAAACAAAATAAATTCATTTAAAAGTATAGAAGACATTGGTATTTGTGATGATAATTACTATACTTCTGTAGGGAAGATTAAGTCTGAATCTCTCAGGCTTCGGGATAACCAAAAAAGTGCTTCCCCGTTTGGGCAGATTACACAGAATTCTCACATTGTGGAAACATTTCTTACCTTCCTAGACAATATGAGGGATTAGTCTGACATAGAATACCGAATGAAGCAGATTAATGATACAGTACATTATGGCTGTCTCCTATACATATAGCTGGAGTGTTTGATCTTACACTTACTCTATAACAATGGATAAATCAAATACAACTCACTACTAGTGAAGACTCACTAAAGAAATCAGACTCAGATGGTCCAATGATCTTCAGGAAAGAAGATTTAGGGTCCAGTGATTATCACCAGTGTTAATGATTGCTATTATTTATTTCATTGATGAAACCACTGCATTCCGTACTTCAAAAGTTCACAATTTAGAAATAAAACCTGAGCTTTACAAAATTTAGGAAATAATTATCTAAAATCAACAAATTGGAATTGCTATTAGTCTATTTAAAACAGAGCTCAGGATGTCTTTCGTGTTAATATAAGAATTTTGGGATTTTTTAAAACAGAAATACTGCTCCTTTTAATTAACCACAGAGGGTATCACTTCAGAACTCATAGAAAGCTCAGTCTCAAATAAAACTGCCATGTTCAGTCATTTTGTTCTGGTAATATGATCTACTTGCAAAAGATTGTTCTATAGTGAAAATTTGAAAATAAGTCTGACTCCTAGAATTATATAGAATAACTGTATTTGTTTATATATATATTTAAAATGGCTCAAGTTAGTGACTGCTGATTTGTTCAGTGCTGAAAAACTGCTGTTCCTGTTTCATCTTGTAATTGTTATGGACCATTTTTATATCTCACACACAACTCCCTGGATAATTTTCCTAAACATAATAGGCAACATCTCTTCAGGGATAAAAGCAAAAAGTGCAGTTTCACTGAAGTAAGAAGACTGCTTAGTTTCCTAATCACTTACAGTAGCATACACTACTCTCAATTGATAATGTAGCTGATAGGACCATCTTCCCATCTAAAGAATTGAATTTTTATTCTGTACTCTTGTACTATTCACCTTCAAATCTCTTCTGATCTCACTGAATTAGAGTAAGTATCCAGCTCACATGGTAGCCACTTCTGCAACAAAATAGAGAGGATAAAAATATTACTGTTGACTTACAAATAAAGAAGCTTATATGGAAAGGGTACTGACTATATTTCATGAAAAAATGTTTTGAAAAAACTGTAGGAAGTAGTTGACTTTCTTCATAATTATGTACACCATAATAATATCTGAATTTTAGAGAGTAAGACAGTCGCTAATTTTAAAGTTATGCATTTTCATTTTCTGTAGCTTTAATACAGAATGAATAACAGTATCAGATTTGTGGAAAAATTAAATGTAGTTTTATCTTCTTCATTTTCTTCATCTACCCTGTATTTCTCACAATAGCATAAATTTACATTTTTCTTTTTTCTTCTCTTTTTACCTTTATTTTTACTTTATTAGCTTGAAAGTTGGAAGCTAAGGAATAACATATCTAACATATTGCAAATTATCCCTGTTTTGGCTAATATTATTTACTTTGCTGTCTTAGTCTTCTCAGTTTATTCCCAGGAACAATGAAGTAGGAATAGGAAACTATCCTCTCTAAACTTACCTAGTGATTTCCTAAGAACAACATTTCTCTCCAGAACTGAAGAAAAATTAAACCAAAGGGTTACACAGATAGCTAAAAGGTCATTGCTTTTCCTCTAGCTCAGTCCATATCAAAAAAAGCAGCAGATATTCTTGAAGAAAGACTTATACCACATCGTTCAAGACAGGGTAGAAAAGGTGGATGTCTCTGGATCCAGACCATACAGCCTGAGTTGGTGAGGGAAAGAAGGAGCAAGGCGCTTATGCCCAAGGAACGGACTGTGATTATGGCTGGGGAGGAATTTGAAGGCCTATGACACTTTTCTTTACTCCTGCCACCACAGGAAATTGTTAAACATAGTTACCTGCAGGATTTGCATCTGCCTAAACCATAGCTCTCAAAATCACTATTGGGAAATCTCTCCTGTTACTTTGTTTAGTTTTATTCTATCTGAAAAGTCAATAAAATAAGTCATTCCATCCAAAGACCAATTTTAAAAAGTCACTTTCATTAACTAACTCTAAACTAGAGAAACCTACTCAAAGTTACCTCATTTTATAACAAGCTATCTTTGGCTGACTTTTACTATATGTTTTAGATTATTTAAATGTAGAACACTTTGCTTAGAAAATACCTAGTTTGATTTTTTAGTAGTTTTTGACCTTATTCTTTATTTGAGGAATTACAGTGGACTTCTCTTTCAGTATGAATTGAATGCATTTCCATAATGACAGGACTGATTTTTTTTCTGTTGTATATAGTAATTTCTATACTGTTATTGGATTTTCTTTTTTCTTCTTTTTAGGTTTGTAATATGGTATATCAACAGTAAAAGTTAGTAAAGTAAAAGTTAAGTAAAAATTATGAGCTCATTTGCTTTCATATAAACCTTGAGTTCTAAAAAGGAAATCAGGAACATACTAAGATATGCTAATTAAATCTTCACATTTTGAATTCTTTTTCTTTAAGAAAGAGAGCTGAGGTGTAATCTGTGACAGATTTCAATTTATAAGTTTATAAAATCTCTTATTTTAAGCAACTTTAATAATACTATCCATTAATTTTTTTTTCAAAAATATTGGTTGTGCTTTTTTTAAAAGGCTTCCTTTAGTAAAAATACTGATTAAGCTTTCTGTACTTCATATTCCTATTTTCCCACATTAGTCCTTCAAATATATTTAGCAGAAATATGTAATGTGGGATTCCTCTCATCAACTATTCTCTTCCACACTTTAAAGGACCACTTTATATTTGCTTTACACTTAGAAAAGATTTATCTTATTAGGAAAATCTAAAGTCCTTAATGATTAATTGAACAACAAAAGTGTCAATTATTACTGAATCCTACACATTACAGTTCTACATTCAAAAATATGGTGGCTACATGTTATGATTTTACACTGCTCAAAATAGAAATCATAACCTTGGTCTCCAGATTCTTATGTAAAGACTGCTATTCTCTCTCCTATAATTTTGCCAATATATCTCTAGTAATGCTATCGTCAGCCACAATATATCCTGCTTTTATAAACTAACAATTTCAGCTGAATCCTTGTAAAAAGACTGTGCAGAGATCTTCCACATTGAGTTTGTTGGAGGCATAGAATTGTGTGCACAAAATATGTGCAAATCTTAGGGTAGGAATCTCAAGAGTAGCACAGCAATGAAAATAAACGATTAAGACTGGGAAAATTACAAAACAAGTACATGTAAGATAGATGGACTGTAAGAATGGAATTCTCCTTATTGTGCCTTTACATTAGTTACTGCACTGATTTCCAGTTTATCAGGAGAAAAGATATGTCCTTACATACACAGACTGTGAAAGAAAAGAAATTGTGGAGGCTACTTTCCCATGTGAGAATTGTAAGGAAAAAAAATCCGTTGAATTTGATAAGTGGAGCATACTAATAGCTATAGTACTAATACTAGATACCTTGCAAACTTGCTAGTTATTATTTTTACCTCTAGTAGTATTAGATTGCTTGTCATTAAGAAAAGACTAAAAATTAACCATTTTATGTAAGAACTCTGAAATTCTGAGATCAAGACATTTTTTATGCGCAATCCCTTCAAAATAAATGTTTTCTCAAAGTTATTTCTTGTAGTTTCACTGGAATTAAATATAATTAATGTTGAAACATCAAAACCTCTCAGTAGTAAAGGCATTAATCATCAAGAAAGCTATTAAAAATGAGGCTGAATTTTCTGAAAAGATATTAATCCCTTAGATACTATTTCCCTGTCACAGTAAATAAATATTTAGATATTTTCAGGTACTTTGTGTATAATAACCAGTTTACTACTGTAGGATGTTTATTTAATCTGAAGTTATTTCCCATCATTGCAGTCAAATTCTACCAAATACTTGAAATTGTCCTAGGGAATCAGATCCTTTATTTTAAAAACTGAGATGGCAATACCTTCATGAGTCATTTTATCAGAAAAATTCTTAGACAGATCTAAAGGAGTTCAAAATATAAAGCCCCTGCTTTAATGCAGAAAGGAGTTCAAAATGTAGCCTCTAGCAATGCTTTGAGTTCTTAGAGTTTTGTTACTATTATTGATTTTTTGATACAGTTTTGGGGGTATCTTTATTCTTTATCTGTAGTTGAAGGCATGGAATTATTTTCCCATGATTCAAAGAACAGCTGAGGATATAGGAACCCCTGAACAGTTCTCTTGTTCAATCCTCTTCACGGCATAGAAAAATTTTCTGTTATTGAATGCCATGGTCTTTGGAGACTCAATCTAATCCAATTGACTGGTTGCTTTGTAAGTAGAATATGTTTCATTAATGTGGCTAAGATAAACACACAAGAACAAAGACTAAAATGTGGACATGCAATCTGAATATGAAACTACACTGTATTAGATAATCACCTTCATAAATATAGAATTATAGAACATTTATATCATTAATGAAGATATTAAATAACACTGGTCCTGTGGGACTCCTGAGGGGCACCACTTGTCAGTGATGTCCATTGGGACAATGAGCCATTGACCACTACCCTCTGGATATGACCTTCCAACCAATCCTAACCCATGAAGGCGAAATCCTTTTTTCTCCAGTTTTGAGGGAAAGATGTTGTGAAAGACTGTGTCAAAGGCCTTACTGAAGTCTAGAAAAATGACATCTGTAACCCAGATAAATGACATCTGTAACCCATCACTTGTCCACTTGATATAGTTACTCTATTGTAGGACATTAGGTTGGGGAGACAGAACTTGGCCTTGGTGAAGCCCTGCTGGCTGACTCAAATCACTTCCCTGTCCTCTGTGTATCTTAGCACAGCTTCTGGGAGAACCTGTTCCTTTATTTTCCCAGGCACAGAGGTGAGTCTGACAGGTTGGTAGTTCCCGGGGCTCTCCTTTCTACCCTTTTATAGATGGTGTAATTTTAACCATCCAGTCACTGGGAACTTCACCTGAATGCCTTGACTTGCCAAGTGACATGGATAGTGGTTTGACAGCTACTTCAGAGGGGTATGTTTTCTTTGACCTTTCTCTTCTGGCTGACATAGTTACAGAAGCCCTTGTTATTGTTTGCATCCCTCAGTTTAGTTCCAGCTTCTCCTTAGTTTTCTGCTTTCCTTGAGAACACCTTGGGAACTACAGAGTGGTAAGCATCACCTCTGTGCCTGGGAAGATCATGGAGCAGCTCTTCCTACTATATGTGCTAAGACACAGAAAAGACAAGGAAGTGTTCCAAGGCAGCCAACACGGCTTTGCTAAGGGCAAGTTGTTCCTGACCAATCTGGTGGCCTTCCACGACAGAGTAACTGCAATGGTTGCCAAGGTGAGATTGACTGATGTCACCTAGCTAGATTTCTGTAAGCCTTTCAACACGTTCCCACATTTTCATTTTTCTGTATTTTAATTCTAATGTCAGCTGTAGTTGTAATAATTAGATTGAATTTTGAAATATCACTACCTCCACAGTGAATTTTCACTATCCTTACTCCATAGATCAATTCACAAGGAGCACAGAGGGTAGCAGAAGAAAAACCCTACTTTGCTTCAAAATAAGTCAATTAACAAATTTCATTTAGTGTTAATTGCAACAGCAGTTCTCATCATAGTTTAATCAACACCTTGCTAAAGCAAACTAAAAGAAAGACAGACATTGATTTCACGCACAGCCAGAACTGTATCGACACACTTCAAAAACTGAACATCTCACATTCTCAACAGACTGGAGTGGTTATTGTCCATACAAATTGTCCTACAAAACTCAGAGGCTTTAGCCTTAAAAAAATAAAGACATATTTGATATATATTCTCTCAAGACACTAAGGAACAAAGCTGTATGTTGTATTGAATTCCTTCCCATAGCATATTTTTAGAATCTATTCCACTGTCTTAGCTATAAATCTTGACCTTATGTACAGGTTCATTCTGTCTCTCAAAGTAAAGTCAGGTAATCACGTATTTCTACTTGTTAATATTGGCCTTTAGAAAAATGACAAAAAAAATAAGCAAAAAGTTCATTATATGTGAATGCATCCTTGTTTAAAAAGTGTTGGTAGCTTGCAACTATGGCTGCCATTCAGAATAAAATAGCTGCAGTTGACAGGACATCTGAGTTGCTCCAAGGCAGAAATTTTCACATTTCACAAATGCATTAGTCACTTTACTGTGGTTCTATGAAGCTCTGAATTACTGCTCTGTGTGTTGGTCTTAAAACTGTAAGACAATTATTTATTTTTGTGCCCTTAAAGATTGGAAATAGACATTGATGGTAAAACACATATGTAACAACGACATGCAGTAACAACAGAATAGGCAAATTGTCTGTTGTGTCATAATTAGCATGATATGGATCAGAATGATATGTGACAGACTAATCAAATGCTGTATTTGGTTAAAAAAGCCGGTCACAGGAACACATAAATGTGACCCTAGTCTTTGCATTCAATTTTAAATTCAACCCCGCATGGCCCTGCTTTTCTGCTTCTGAGAAACCCTAAACTACTGCAACATGCCTTGTTCTGACCAATCTGCCCCAATTCAGCAATCCTTTATTCCATATGGAGAATCTTTATTGTTATACGGTGCTTCCATCCTTTTATTCTGCTACACCAAGAAAAGAGAGTTGCCAGGACAGTACACATGGGATTTTCTTTCTAGATCAAGTCAGTGATTCATTCAAGCTGATTTCACTCTCTATGTCTGTATTTTTCTTTTCTAGTCACTTTGTTACGTATTGAAACGGGGGGCAAGACCTTTTAGAATAAAGAGAATTTATCTCGCCTTCCTGTTGTGGTAACCATAGCCACATCCCCAAAACCTCGGTACTACAAACAGAACACACCACCAGGCTAAACTGCCTTCATGATCATAATGTATCCACTTATAGGTCGAATAGCACCTAGACAATTGTGAAAATCTGGAAAATAAAAAGGCAATTTTTTTTTGGTGATTTTTTTTTTTTTTTTGTGAACCTGTCCAAAAGGAAAAATAAAAGCATTTGGTCAGTTTCCTGCTTTTTCTTGCTGTGTTTGAACAGGTTTGTGGAGCTCACTCCTATAATTGTCCCTAGAAAGTTTATGCAAAACCAAATTTCAGAGACCTAGAAATAGTTTATGCCAATTAGCAGAATTATTTCCTGACATTGTGGAAAGTAACATCTCATGTCAGCACCTTTAAAGAAATGCTGAAGACCATTTTTTTAAAATCAAATTGCATAATTAGCGTTTTTTGTCCATTGGGGCATAACTATGAAGTCAATCTCAAATTACATGGACTTGCCACTGTGAATGGATATAAGAAGACTCCAATTAAATTATTTGTGGATTCTTTTAATAGAGGGAGTCTAGAATAAGGATACAGGTTATTAAGAAAATATTAACATAGCATGGTGCTAAAGTATTCTCTGATCATCTGATATGTATAACCTTGTTCACAAATTTTATCACAACCAAAACATTACCTTGAAGAAGTTTTCCAGCTGATCAGTTGATATTTGAAAGATGAAACTGATACCTTTCTTTTAATGCTACTCAGTCAAGTCATGTTTTATAGTAGGCCATTCAGTTAAACTAAAAACTGACAAGGTGTTTATTTTGTAGCCCAAGTGGAAAATTATGCTAATAGATTTTGCAGAGTTTCAAACAGAGAAGCCAGCAAAGCTCGAGGCTCTTGATCAAAATTTGTAAATAACTTGGATAAATTTATATATTTTTTCTTAGAACACAACTTGTAAAAACAGAGATAATTGCATTTATCAAGAGCTTGAGCTCTAATGATGCTTATACCAACACAATTTTAATCTAGGTCTTTTGCTGCATTCAGGATGATTTTTATAATGGTTATTGTTTAAATCAGTAAATGTATTCCATGGGCCAAGGTGGAGATCACACCAATCACTACCTTCCTGCTCTGTGTGATGCTTATCTCGAAATGAAGTTTGTAGCTCATGGACTCATTGACCAGTTCTTCTGGTTCCTGTGATATTTTTTGGGATCCTTTTTAGGTCTTTTCCTTATTGTCCCCATGCACATATTCTTCTGAAGTTGGCATTTTGTTCTAGTTTTTCATTTTTGCAAACAAGTTTGTTGCCCTGACTTTTGCAGTTCTGGATGTTATCATTCTTTTGTAGCGAGTTTCTCACATACTTCTATGCAAACATAGCCATGTTATTGTAACGGTATCTTATTGTTTACATTCCTTTCTCCTGGGCACAGAAGTTTGATGGACATTTCCTTTGACCACTGTGATTGAGGGACTACAAACTCCTTTCTCCAATGGACAGTGATTTCTAAAATGCATATAAAATAAACAGGGCGGGTCTCGCCCGGCAGTTGTTTCTTACTCTCCTAACAGGTGTCCTTGTCTCCTTCTTTCGTGTCGTTACTGCGACACAAGTTTGCCTGTGTCTTGCAGCACCATGCAAAGGCTAAAGTCTGCTCCAATAATCCTATCATTCTTTTGGGATGGCCTTGGGTAAAGGGGCCTCTCAGTTTAGCTCACAGGATTTGACTCTGCTGTCTCTGCTTTGCACGTGACAGGATTTGTACTGAGGACCCCCTGTTGGACCTCCCTAGAGGGTACCTTTGCCTTTCAGAACCTGAAGCCAACAAAATTTGAATATTTGAGACATTCTTTAGTGGTGGCCTTTAACGCTCAACCACCAAACCTGCTGGGTGTTGGGTTTGTTTGTTCTTGGGGCTTTTCTCAGCTTAGAGATATACATAAAACCACATGTATTGTTGCCTTAGGTTTTAACCCTTCTATTTTTCAAATTCTGTATTACCTGGCGTGTATGCTTTATAGCTCATTAGTTGCTGTTCTCTATAGACATAACAGTGCCTCTCTGGACGTGCTCTTCAAGGACACTTAGACTGCCCAGACCCAAGCTTCTAAAGGGGGGTGGGGAGCCAGCTAAGAGAGCTAGGGGGAAATTGTAAAGTTTTAATTGGTGAATTTATGCTGATATGCAAATGGACCAAACCTATAAAGGTGTGGAGAATTCGTGACTCATTGTCCATTTTGGGTGATGCCCCTAGTGGGGCTTTGTCTGCTCCAAACGTACCTTTGAAGGCCTTTCAAATAAACACCTACCTTTTTTTCCCTTGCTCCTGACTAGTCTCAGTTTTTGGGCTAGTGTTTTCAGGCAACAGTACAACTAAATGTGAGTGTATAACTGAACAAAAGCCATCAATTTAACAATTTTGTAAAATTATTTCAATGGCAAATAATTTGATAGGATTTGATAGCAATTTGTAAAGTTAAGTGAAAATGTATTATTAAGAAGACAATGAAGTGGAAAATTACTCATATGCTTGAAAAAAATAGAAAAATAATAGTCCATTTAAGTTATCAATATTTTTTCATCTGAAGGGAATGTGATAACATATGAAAATAGAATCTATGAAAAATAAATGTAAAATATAAAAAAATATATGCACTTGACCAGCTTCTAATCTCACTGGGCTCTATATGTTGAGTAAGCACTGAAAATTACCTTCTGCTCTCTGTAGAAACTGAGATAAACATTCAGATTCAAAGGTATTTAGAAATATTAAAATATTCTTGTGTTTGTCCCAAGTAAACCCGTGAAGACACAGGTACAGACATAATGACATACTTATAATTCGGTATCTAGACCAGAGCTGACAAATGTTCTCAAGCCAATTGTGTAATTATTCCTCTGTACAGTTCTGCCTATTTTATTTTTTTCCTGAAATATTAGTACCAGTGAGCTGCATGAGATGATGAAAAGTTACTTAAGGTTATTACCGTGGTTACAGCTACAATTGTAGAAATTCAGGACTTTTACCTAATAAGTGTCTGTTATATCTAGATGAAAAGTTGTCTGGAATTTTAAGGCTTTTGTTTAAAATTCTGGTGTAAATAATAATAATAAATATACTAAACCAAATTCCCTTAATTTCTGAATTTAGACCCCATTGTTTCACTTCAAAATTATGATGACTCCTGTAGGCTTCAAGAACTGAGTTTCAAGAAACTCAAATGTCACTTTTTTGAGTAGGTTAGAAATTATGTTGCATACTATACGAAGACTGGGAAAACTTTGCACAATTCCTCAAAAGAAATGTAGATGGCCATCTCAAACTTATTTTTAATCAAATGAAGGAAACTGAAGATAATTTTAGGGTATATGTCAATTCATCTTCAGGTAGAAATCAGGTTTATCATGTCTGATGCACCACATCTCAAAATGTCTGTTTCCTCCGTTGACTATAATGGGATTGAAGATGATTTAAGAGCTCAAGTACAGACAACTAAATCTGATTACTATCATGAAGTAAAATGACCTGTCCAAAAGTGTACTTCTGCTTAAGGCACATGCTGAACCCACTAACTGAGTTTTGGAGTCAAAAACATCTTCAAGTCATATTTTTTATTAAGATGAAGGTAGACAAAGTGTTGTTGTGTCCCACGTGTTTGGCAGTGTGTCAGCAGGGGGAAGTGATTCAATTCAATTTCACTTATGGTCATAACAATTTGTTCCTACTCACTGGGTGATAAGATAGTCAATTTATTCAGGATTTAGGCATATTTTAGGCAAAAAAGAAAAATAGTTATAAGAAATATGATGCTGTAGCTTAAGTAGTAGGACATTCTTTTAGCAGACAGATGCTTAGCCAAATGTTCCAATAAATTTTTAGCATTAAAGAGTCAGCATAGCTGTGCTTT
>VZRZ01006272.1:0-13248 GCA_013398175.1 Climacteris rufus | reverse complement strand
TTTTTTTTTTTTTTTTGGCTGCTCTGCAAAAGTAGAAGTAAGCAGTGCCAAAAGCCAGGTGTGAAAACTAGACATTTAAAAAATAAATATTTTTTTTTAATGAAGGCATAGACGTGCAAAAAAGAGTTATTCAACTATGTTGGACTTAGGCTACTCTAAACCTATCCTAAACAAGTCTTGAGTATGACTTAAAGATAAACTTACTATCAAATATTCCCTGGAATACCGAAATAATCAAGTAATACATAAGTTAACCAGATTTTAAAATTATTGTCAAAAATTGCTCCCATATCTGATTCTTGGCACTAGGCAGATGACCCTGGCAGTAGTACATTGTTGAAACTACCTGTTATGTCACCCAAAATCATAACTAGGAAAGTGAAGATTTAAGTCAGAGCACTGCATTAGAAAAATATTGGTGACTTTTTCAGGTTTCTGGATTGACAAGTCAGATATCCAGAAATATTCTTTCAGTTGTTATGACGAGAACCCCAAGCAGATTATTCAAAGATAGCCAATTTCAGGTAGAATGGAGGAGAAAGTAGGAAATCTAAGAAATGTTGATCTTCAAACACAAAGAAAAGAATTCTCTTTTATTTATAAAATTTATTTAAATAGGCAATTGCAAGAATATGGGAATACTGATAAAAATTATTAAATATATGTAAAATTGATTATTTTGAAGTAAAATGGTGCTTATGAAAAGCAACCCACTCTGACTTGCTATGAAATATCTTTAAGTGAAAGTGTGGAGTGCACACCCAGCAAACATAGTTTCCCTGTTAATAGAATTTTTTAAATGATATATGATTGCTGAAATAGCTTTTCAATCCATCTATATGATGATAAGGAACAGAATTCATAGAAAATAGAGCTCTCAGAAATCCAAACCAGCCAGTTTCTGAAGTGTGGTACATATAATACAAGGACTAACAAAGTCTGCCTGCAGAGCAATCTAGTTAAGCTATACTGCAGATGGGTTTGTCCAAGCCAATAGGTTTCACTTTTTCCTAGAAACAGTTGACATGAAAGTGGATCATGGTTAGTTATTCTGCATTTTCAAACAGAGCACATCAAAGCTCAGACAGGAAGGTAGATAACTCATAATTCTTCCTTTTATGACTCCATAACAGAAAGATGTGAGTATAATATCACCTGGAATGAGTACCTTAGTTACTGAGGCACTCTGCAAGTTAGAGTTCTGTGACCATTCACTCCCAAAATGAGAACATAAAACTCAAGCTTTCAAAACCCAGGGCAAGTGGGTTGTTTATTAGACTACTGCATAAAAAATTTCCATAGGGCCATAGCAGCAAGCAGTTGACATTATTTATGATCAGAGATACTAAGTCTTGAAATAGTTTAGGTAGTGCTATCTGATGTTGGGATACAGTGTGAAAAGAAAGCCTGTCTATCCAGGATATCTTATTACATCTGAGTATCTATGTTTGATGGAAAATTTGGGAATTGACACAAATACAGATCAGTAAGTGAAAGAAAGTGAGTGGTCTGGATTGTTGTTAAAAAAAAAAAAAAGTCTTTTTAGGAGAGATTTTTACAGAATGCATCTGAACTTTTTTTAAGAAAATGTTAGTAAAAAAAAGAGATTGCAGAGAATTGCCAGTGCTGTAACTCTGTGTTTTAAGTTCCCAGTATTACAAAGACTATTGACTGAAAATACATGCTGCATTGTAGCCAGAGAGTTCAACATTTTTCAGTGGTATTGACCCTGTTATATAATTAAAATTTGGAAGGTCTGTGTGACTGCAGTTACATGTCTGGTCATATTCACCGAAGGTGTCAGACTTCAGGCTTATTAGATATTTTAACTAACAGTGGACATGGAAAGTCACACAAACACAAAAAGTACTTTAAGAATATCACTGGCATTAAAAAGCTTCTTTATAAAAAAGTAGTTTCGTTGACATATTATTCAGAGTTAAAGTCAAAACATACAGAGAGCTGTGAAAGACAAAAAGATTAATTATGTATGGTAATTTTCCCATTTATTGATCCCGGTACACTGTGTCAGGATTGGGAGTGAGATCAGGGAAGAGCAGATTTTCTAAATACACACGTTATCTTAATCCAATTGCTGCTAGGATGATAATCCCTCTACTGCAAAAGTGTCATCTGTCATCTGTCCCTTATAGTTATGTGCCATACAGGCCCCCTACTCCAGCTCTTATATTTTGTCATATTTTGCTTTGAAATCGAGTTTGGTATTGCACAAGCTACATCAATTTCTGCTCTACTTCACTCTTCAGTTTGTAGTCATACCCAAAAAAACTTTTAGTTTAAGGAACTGAAGAAAAGGTTCTGGAGCCTTGATGCTGACAAGACTTAGAAGTAAATAACACAGGTTCAAATATAGGCAATGAGCGGCATGGTAAAGTTTCATGAAATTCATTCCAAGAGAATCAAATCCTGGTAGGTATCCACATGTCTCATCTGCCTGTTACCTCAAAGATTTCACAAAAATAAAGTGAGAAATATACTGCAATACACTTTGAGGAAAGGTCTGTTTTATGAAATATCGCTGTAAACTTTCAGATTAAATCTTGACCTACTGCTGGTTTCCTCTATAAAGAAATGACAGCCTAAGGTAAGTAGTTGCTGAAGTATGTGTTTCCTATTTCTCTCTTCTATTTCCTATTGCAATTCCCATTTTTACAGTTCTTCAAAATAAGCACAGCATGTTATCCCTGCATAGATTAGAAGGCGACACACTGCATGTTTATTGCTGTTATGCTTTACTAGTTATAACTCTTATGTCTTTCACTATTTGCTTTCCTCAAAAAAACATCAAATAAGAGCCCTAAAAACAATTATCGGTGAGGAAGGTTATGATATTATCAGTAAGCTTTCATTGCACTAGTGGTTCTGACTACTTGTCTGCTAAACTCTAATTGGAAACTGCCATAGGAGATTCTGAATGAATTCCAGCAACTGGAAGTCTTTCACTGTTTTCAGTAATGTATTTTTTAAGAGAGAATACAAAAAAAGCAACATTTTAAGAGGAACTTCTTAAATTTTTTTAGTGAATCTTCATTTAAAAAGTAGCTAGAATAATTCTAAGTTTTTTTCAAATGTTTCTAAAATGTGAACAAAACCTAAAGAAGTCCTCTAGCATACATAATTTTGCTACAATTTATTTATTATAAACGAGAAATTTTTTTAAAAAATTTATAAAATAATACACATGACCTCTTAAACAGAGTTCAAGGAAATGGAACTAAATTATTAGCATTCCATAACCCAACACTACTGCTTCTAAGGCACCTTTTATGTCTTTAATACTAGATATTAAAAATAGTAGGTTATATTTTGAGTATTTTAGTGTAATTAATATACAGCATAAACACGACAAATACAATTGATGGTAAATCTGTACATTTTAACTATATTGCGGGTCCAATAGAGAACAAAAAATTTTGCACACAAGTATTGCCTGATAAATAAAAATCTGGACTGTATTTCTACATTACATGAAGCACCACTTATTTTCATTTTTTTTAAGAAAGGTACATTTGACATAGGGCAAATCTTACGTGATTTGATTTATAAATTTTGAAAATAGATTAAAAAAAATCCTCTTTCATTTTTTTATTTTAATTATTAACTCTTCTGTTATATCCTCATCATACCTTCCTTTAGCAGAAAAAACCTTGCTGGAGGGAACAGAGGAACAGTAAGGAAGGAATGAGGGAAAGTGGAAAAGAAAGATGCAAGTTTCAGAAAAGTGCAGAGAAATAAATAAGCAAAAACCTTTAAAAGTAGAATATCTTATGATGAAATTAAAAAGAAAAGTAAAGCATTTGTAAGTAAATATAGGTACTATGAAAAACTGATAGAGGTTATAAAATAGAACATAGATAGAATGGGATATCAGTAGATTAGGAAGATGCATAATTTAAGAGAGGCAAGATAGCGATATGGTAATGCTATGCAAAGAAGGTGATGACATCTTTCTATGCTGCAAGAGATCAAAAAGAGCAAGTGGTGTATTCACTCAGCATCTATAGGAGACTTTGGCATACACATTTAAAATTCAGTGGAGATGAAATGAGAGTTCTGAAATTGTATGTATGCAGATTTCTTGTGTTACAGGGAAATGGACAAATTCAATGGTGCTTATGGTTTATGAAACAGAATTACATGTTTTTAAATCAAACCTCTTTTTTCCCTTCCTCTCCAATCACATTTTTTATAATTAAGACTGTAATATTTTTACTATAATCATGTTCAGTTATACAGGGCTGTAACTTTTCCCCTTTCTTGTGTAAAAATAAAAAATAAATCAAGAGTGGAAATAGTGACTTTTAATATTTTTTTCATCTACCATGCAGCACACATTTGCAAGGAAAAGTGCTGCATTTTCTTCAGATGGGAAAAATAGAAAATTCACAAATCCAGTCTTCCAAGGCAGATCCAGAAGGACCAGGCAAGAGTATTCTCAGTGTAAGTGTTCTCCATCTCATCACCCATCGAAACTGGGGTATGGTGTATTCAGGATTGCAGTAGTCTGTGTCATCTCAGGGTACCTGGTACTGCAATGGTTGCCATCACACCCTTTTAGCTTCTGGAGCCTTTTGGGACATACACTCATAATTTCTGCTTGGTTCAAATTGCTTGATCTATATGATGACCAAAAACTTGGTTTTAAACAGTGAATGCACCAGTAATGTCAGTATCTAGTCTTCTATCCAAGCCATTTTTAGGGAGAAGCTTTATATAGTCTCACCAGGAGACTGAGGTTAACATACTGATGCCTTATCAGGGACTACCTAAAAACAGAAGCCACACGAAATTAGGAGGGTTAAAAAGTGGTTCTATTTATTAAGGGCCTTAAGGTACATTTAGGACAGACAGAGCCCCACCAGGGACTTCACCCAAAATGGACAACGGGTCACGGGTTTTCATTCTTTTATAAGTTTGGTACATTTGCGTATTGGGGTTTAATCTTCCAATTACAACTTCAGACAATGAAGTCATTTACCCTGTTTCCCCCCCATCTCACTTTTGTTTACATTTCTTGGGGCCTGAGACAGTAAGGTGTCCTTGGATCTCAGGCCTGGAGAGGAATTGTTTTGTCTGAACAAAATGGGAAAAGAGTAGCTAACACTCTATATGGAGTTGAGAGTTATAGATTAAAGAATTGCAGGATTACAAATATATGAAAAATATAAAAGCTAAAATCCTAAGGCATCAATACCAGAACTTCTGTATACCCAGGACATTCACAGAAGCCTGGTCAACCAAAACAGAAGGCACTAGAGCAAACATGCAAGACTGTAACGGGGTAAATAGTAGACTGGGGACCAAAATGTGCTCAGACTTCAAGGATACATTGTAAATATAACCAGTGCACAAAATTGAACTCTAGTTGTGCATGGGAGCCCGTGAGACATTTTACTTTTTAAGCAGAATTTTAGTAGTTTCATCCTGTTCCTTAAAAAGAAATGGAATAACAATTTTTAAAAGCTAATAAAATCAAGCAAACAAACAAACAAACAAAAGCCAACAAACCAACAGAAAAAAACACAAAAAGCTCCAAACAAACACAACCAGAAAACCATACATAAATCCATGCAATCACTATAACAAATTTTTATGGTGTATGGAAAAGCAGTAGGATTTTTGTAAAGTATTTTTCTACCATTAGATGTAAATGCTATTGTTTTTGTAGAAATATTGTGTATTAAATGTTAGACTGATAGAAATCTGCTGTTTGCTGATTTTGTTAACAAGCCTGACAATAAATACCAGCTGTGAATGTCATGTGTTCAGACACCTGTCCACCCTCACCTGGATAGACTGCTAATTTGTTTATTGTAAGTCATCAAGCCACCTTCAGGCAGCAATAGAGTTTTGTTTGTGGTTGAGTTTATTCAGTGTGAATAGGAGAAGGATGGGAAAACACTTTAATGATATAAATGTATTACTGGCATTGCTAATCAAAGACAGAAGATACAAACATTGTTATTTTATGGCTCTTGCCTGTCAGTTTTATGAGTCTGAATTACTTATCTTCTTTTGTATGACGTAGATTATATTTTTCATTTCAACACTAACCCAAATTTTTGCATTTCAGCTACCATAGTATGAGAGTTTCCAGCTGGGCTCTGTCAGCCTCTGTTCCACCATAAATCATATCTGCCTTCTCATTCAAAGGTGCTAACTGATGAGGCAGAAATAACACAATCTCAGCTGGCTTTGTGGCCTACTTACAGCACAGCTACAGCAGGAATGCAAAATGCCTCTCTGATCTTCTGGATAATGCCACAAAAATAGTTATATCCCTTTTAACTTACTGTTTTGGAACTCCTCCAACTCCTGTGACTACTCTTTTCATTGAGTACAGAAAATTATGCTTATGCTGCAAATGGTCAGCAAGGTCCAAGGAATACTGGAAACTGGTCCATTGGCATAGCCATGAAGAACTAGTATACACATTAAAAAGAATTCATTTTTTCATCTGCCTGTTATTTACGTTAATATTGAAAAACAAGACAGTAAGTTGTGTGGTTAAATCTAATATCTCAATATTATAAATTTGACTTTAACTTTAAAATTAAATGCCTGGATTTAGACTTTAGGCCAATAACTATAAAAGATTAAAATGAAACCTGAAAGGGTGAAAACATAAAATCACTGCATACTTGTCTGCTGTAGGGCTGATTTGTACAGTATTTGTGTTCCTATGTTTTATAATTTTGTCTCTCTGGTAAAGAAGAAGGTAAAAAAAAAGCATGGAAGTTTCTTCCTACTTCTAAGCTTCAAGTTCGTATACATCTTGCCTTTAGTCTCTTACATTTTGAGTTAATAAATGTTACTACACTTCCTATAATCCTTCATTTCTTTTTCCCTGTCTATTTTTAGAGAGAAGTTATGTAAAGGGATTTCTTTTTGTTTGTTTTTGTGAAGGAAAATGTATTCTTAATACAAAATAAAGGAATGGTTAGAAGTAGACATGCACATGAGTACAAGCAGTTAGATACATAGACATATATCTAAAATGAATAGACAATTCATATATATATGATAATGAGGTTATAAATATGAAATATTTACGTATTATTTTTAAACTAAAAAAAATCTTTATATCTCACTGTTTATTCTTTGAGTAGAACAGACTCATGAGACCTCCTTTTGTAGGTACTGCCTGATATAACTTATTGTCTTGTGTGTATTGATTCATAACCCATAGGCTGTGGTTCTATAGGGAACAATAAAAAGAAAAGAAAGCTGGTGAAGTGGTAGGACTCTTTGATTCCATAGTTACTAAGATTTTATATCAAATTAATTATTCTTCTGATTTTTCCTTTCCCTTAGTAACTCAGAACTCAACTGATTGACTCGAGTGGTTGATCTTCATAAAGATAATTAGCAAAAGAAAAGTCCTGTGTTTGCTATGACTAGAAGGTGACAGTTTGGTGTGATTACAGAAGAGGGACAAATGCCTATAAGATATCCAAGACATAAAATATGTTCTGTAGAGATGGTCAAAAACTAATATTGTTGCCTAAGGACTTAGTAATACCTCATCTGGAACACTACAAGTAGTTTTGATTGTTTCTGACAGGAAGTTTAACGAAGACTTGAATAAATGTAGAGAAAGTCTACTGGCATGGTCAAAAGCATGGACAGCCTTGTGTATTAGAGGAGGTGTTAAAACTTGGGCTTGTTCAGTCCAGAGAAATGAAAACTTTGACAGGACCTGAGTGTTCAGTACTAAAAAAGATATTTGGAATAGTATCATAGAGGTAAAAATCTGTTTGAGCTAGAAGACAATGCTGACACAAGATCAAGTGCCATAAATTATCCATCAACACATTTTTCCCCTTGATGATAACCATTCTTATTTCCTGTTTTGTTCCTGATTTACTTCATCCTTTTTATCACTTTGAGTTCTTTCTAAGCATTCCAGAGAAGAAGAAGGAGGACTTGTGCTTCAAGTCATGTGTGATGATCTGTGGAGTGGAATTCTGCCAAGGATGAATTTTAAATAGAAATTATATGGAATTGCTTGTCATGCTCTTTTCAGAGCAGTTAAATTAGTATGTTGGAAATTAGTTTGCTAAACTGGGCCACATCTAAACCTCATAATTCTTGGTTTTTTATTCTGTAGAGCTTCCCTTGATAGCTGAATAAGAGCTAAGCATAAAGTTTTGCATACCATTGAGTTGCTCTGCTATCAGTGAACTTCTGAGCTTATTTGTTAAACTGAAAAACCTGCAGAGGATATGTCAAGCATATCTCATTGAAAATACACTAGTTGTAGAGTTTTCCCTGATTTCTCAGTGTAACATTTCTACCGTTTACTTTTCTATCATTTTGGAATCTGTAATTTCTAACAGCAATGTGAAAAATACCACTTTGTCTATTTTAATGAATAGAATTATTTTTTATTTTTAATGGAAAGCCAAACTAGAAAGCTATATATCATATCTAAATACAAAAGAAAGAGAATGTGTCCAGTGATGAAATTTCTAGTTCTCTACGGAGTTTCACTTATGTTTTACTTCAATTTGGAGGGCTACCCTCAGATAAGGACATAAATAGGATTGTAGGTCGTAACAGTGTTTATATTTCTCATCTTCAGTAAAGCTCCAATAACACATTTATACATATCACTGGGTCTGACTGGGTGAAGACAAGCTGATTGTCTTCACAGCAGTATGCATGGTCCTGTGTTTTGGATTTGTGGCTAAAACAAGGCGTCAGTATTTTGGCTGCAGCTGAATCCTGCTTTTGCAACATCATGGCTTTGCCTCCACCCTTCTCCTAGGGTAACTAGGCTGGGGGGTGCACAAGAAATTGAGGGAGGACTCAGCCAAAACAATTGAACCCAACAGAACAAAGGGATATTCCATACCATGTGGCATCTTCCTTAGCAATACAAAGGAAAGAGGAGGAAAAGGAGGCTATGGTAGTTCTGGTGTTTGTCTTCCCAAGTAACCATTTCATGTGCTGAGGTTCTGCTGTCCAAAATTGGCTAATCACCTGTCTGCTGACGGGAAGTAGTGAATTAATTGCATTTTGCTTTTCGTCTGTGCATAGTTTCAGTCTCACTTATTTAATTCATCTCAATCCATAAGACTTCTCAGTTGTTTTCTACTATCTCCATACTCGTTGTCCATTTTGGGTGATGCCCCTAGGGGGTACTTTGTCTGCCCTAAATGTACCTTTGAAGGCCTTTTGAATAAATACCCACATTTTATTCCCTTACTCCTGACTGGCCTCAGTTTCTGGGCTAGCCTTTTTAGGCAACAGTTTTTTGGCACCTCCAGAAGGGACAGCAAGGGCTTCTGAACAATCCTCTGGGACTCAGAACATCCAGCCCTGTCCCCCACTGCTGGCACCCCGGGGAGTAGTGGCTGCAGTCCAGGAGGCAGAGGAGCCCCAAGAGCCCAGAAACTCCCCAGATTCAGCACAGAGGCACATGAGTACTGAATACAGGTGGTATTTTGTTGTATTTTGTTAAGAGATCTCTTGTGGTTTGTTTGAGACTCAGGAGAGTTCAGGGGGGTTTATTTGGACTTTCCCCTTTGTTTTCTGAGAAATTGTTGAAGACGATGAATAAATGCAGTGTTAAGTCTCCTTTTGTTATAAAGAGCGATGCAAAAGTATAAGAAAAGAGAAATGTCCTTGTGTAACCTGAAAAAAATGAAGTGGAACATCACCAAAACACACACTAAAGTCATACAAATAAAATTTTCCTGCACAGTGATGTATGTGCAAAATACAAGGATATTGTTCAGAGGATCAATCGTGATCCCATTTAGAATGCCCAGAAGAATAAGGAAGCTTATCCAACGAACACAGGTAAAAATACCTGAAGAATATTAAAATTAAAAATTTTCTAGGTAATAAAAAACTAGAAAATGCAGGTGATTCCACTCTTTACAGAAAGTTTGTTTTAATTTAATAGTTGTCTTCTATATTTAGAATATTAACTATCATTTACTACCTAATCTCACTGTAGAAAGAAAGAAGTACATTTATGCTAATTTTATTGCAGGCTATATGTTTTTCAAGGGAAGAAAATAAAGGAAATAATTGACTTAATGTATTAAAGGGTCTTACAGCAGCGATAAGAAAATAAGAGACTTCTATGTTAACCAGTGTTTCAATCAGTCAGAAAATTTTTCCATGAAGTCAGGAGAGTGAGAAAGTTAACCACATAAATACACAGGATTGTATCTGAGATTTAACCAAGTGCCATACCTATTTAAATGTTACTATTTTACTATTTAAAAAATAAAACAAGCAAAAACCAAACAAACCACACAGAAAACCACAGACCACCCACAAAAATATGGAAGAAACTAATGATAGTCACAACAGCAGACTGTCCTGTACATCCAACTGGATTTTTCCATTAAATTTATTTTTTTCCATTTACCAAGGCTTGTTTCCTTTGTTAAAATGCCTAAATACATAAAACAGACCTGTATTATTATCATGCCCAGCTGTAATATGAGGAATGCCATGGAAGAAATATTTGTGTTGGAAGCAAGCAGTACTACACCAGACAAATGAAACAGAGCACCTTTTTATTTTTAAAGAATGCTGTAATATGAATGAGCTAACGGACAAAAATGAAATGATATAGCCTCAATAATTTAGCTAGTCTGGATGATTTTGTCTGAAATGAATTAAGAAGCAATTTTATAAGTAGGTCTTTTCTGTATAAAGATCACACTGCAGAATGTACACACTGTTATATGCTTTAGTCATACCTATGAAATCACCCTTCAGCACAGTTTAGTGTGCTTGGTGTTGTTTTGGCTTTTTGGTGGCTTGGGTTGTTTTATTTGTTGACATTTTGATTTCATTTTATGTAGAGCAGGTTTGCTAATCCCTGGGGCCTGCCTTTTTTACTTAGTGGGTATTCCTTCTCTGGTAGCTGAGCAATCAATTTTCATGTGACACACATGTAGATCATATTAAACCTGAAATGGTTGCTTTAGTAAGCAGAAACACTTTAATATTTGTCCAACTGTGACATGTGCATTAGTGGAAAATTAAATGAACATAAAATATTCATTCAATTTTACACATTCTGTTGGCTTTGCAGGGCCTGGTTTCTGTAGTGGGGTGGCCACAAAGGTGGCTTCTGTGAGAAGCTGCTGGAAACTTCCACCACATCCAGCAGAACCAGTCCCTGATGGCTCTGAGGATGGAAGTGCTGCTGGCCAAGGCTGGGCCAATTAGAGATGGTAGTAATGCCTCTGTGATAACATATTTAGGAAGAAATCAAAACAAAGTTTGTGGTGCAGTTTTAATTTGCAGATTGAGAAGAGGGGGAGTGAGAACATGTGAGAGAAACAACAATGGAAACACCAAGGTCAGTGGAAAAGGAGAGGGGGGGGGAGGTGCTCTAGGTGTCAGAGCTGAGATCTCCCTGCAGCCTGTGGTGAGGACCATGGGGAAGCAGCTGTGCCCCTGCAGCCCATGGACATCCATGAGGATGCAAAGAGATCCACCCGTATCCTGTGGGGAAGGTGCCCATGCCAGAGCCGGGGGATGCGCAGAGGCTGCTTAGATCCGGTGGGAGTCATCATGGATAAAGTGGCCTTGTCTCTGAGTCAGAACAGCCCGTCCTTAGAGGAATGCACCCTGTGGCAACGTGACCTTACATTGAAGAAGTTTTGGGATGACTGTTTGCCTGTGGGAGGAATTCACCCTGCAGCAGTTTTGGGAGGGCTGCTGCTTGTGAGATTGGACCCATGCTGGGGAAGTTTGCAAGAACTGTGTCCCGTGGGAGGGGACCCCATGGTGCTTGCAGGGAACCAACTTCTCCCTCTGAGTAGCAGAAGAAAATCTTGGGTGATGAACTGACCAAAAAAACCCCCACCCCTGTCTCCCTGTGCTGTTGATGGGAAGGAGGGAGAGGCTGGTGGAGAGAAAGGTGTTTTAAGGGCTTATTTTACTTCTCATTATCCTCCTCTGATTCTGTTAGTAATAAATTCACTTAATATCTTTAAGTTGAGCCTGTTTTGCCCTTGATGGTAATTGGTGAGTATTCTCTGCTGGTCCTTTTCTCGACTCATGAACTCTTCATTAAATTTTCTCTCCTCTGTCCAGCTGTAGAGCAGGGGAGGGGGAGTGAGCAGTTGTTTGTGGGTGCCTGGCATCTGGCCAGCCTCAAACCATGACACATATCCACGCAAATTTTTATTTCATAATTGTAGAGTTCTTCCTCTACTTTCCCTTTTGTATTGGTTCTAATGGAGGTAGAGTTCAGCAGCCCTGCCAGTGCTGTGCCTCAGTTGATAACACAGCAGTGTTTTGGCTACTGCTGAGCAGCACTGTCCCTCTAACATTCTCCCCCATCAAGGGGCAGGGAGTGGGCAAGACCTCGGGAGGGAAAACAAGCAGGCCAGCTGACCCAAAGGAACCAAAGGGATATTCCATCCCATATGACGTCAGCTCAGATATAAAAGCCGAGAGAGAGAGAGGAGGAAGGGGGGGCATTCTGTAATGTCTGCCTTCCAATGGAACCACTACATGTGCTGAGGCCCTGCTTCCCGGGACGTGCCTGAACATCGCTTGCTGATGGGAAGTAGAGATTGACTTCTCCTTCTTTTGCTTATGTGCATTCAGACCCTGCTTTTGCTTTTCTGTAGCTTCAATAAAAACTGCCTTATCTCGACCCACTGATTCATCTTGTCCTTTCCCCTGTCCCTCTGAGGGAGGGAGTTACAGGGCAACTTGGTGGGCACCTGGCACCTAGCCAGAGTCAAACCATTACGCCTTTTCTGTTAGTCTCCACCCCACAATAGACGGCTACGGAGATGAAGAAGATGCTGCATTGTTAATGTTCGGTACAGCCTAACTCTGTGTGTACCTAAATTCTCCTCTGCTTCTAGCTTTTCTAAATGAAAAAATTACTTATCTTGTACTCAAATATTATAGGAGGTGTGTATGTACTTCCCTCTAATCTATTTCAGTCAAAAAGAAATAGGCCAGCTTAAATAATTTAGACAGTTGCTACCCTAACTGATTCCAAATGAAATGAATTTAAGAGTGATTGCATTAGTAACCCTACTGTAAAATCCACGAAAGTGCTAATCTGCAACCCAAGGCAATAGATACAGCATTAGTTTTTCTCTGATATGCCTAGAACAAGCAGTAGCCATGTTAAGTAGTGCACAACTAGTGCCCCTTGTTCCAGTTAGTGAAATGACCCAATTTCTGAATAACTAAACAAAACATAAAATAACAAAATTCAATTCAATT